>VWPW01015222.1:0-16257 GCA_013389825.1 Crypturellus undulatus
TGCTGCAGGAAGGACAGAGAGACCTTGAAAAGCCGTCATTACGCAAAGGGATTTATTTTCCTCTTTTCAGTCTATAACAGAATCCAAACCATTGCAGGACTTTGCGCCCTCTTAAACAACGTTTGGGAGTGTGCAGAGAAGTGACTGCTGAAGGTCTGATATTCTACCAAAGCAAACGAGGCTCAGTCAGATGTGATGTGGATGCGTAGCTGCTGCTGAGCCAGCTGCCCTCCTGCTTTTCTCCAGTTTTTGCACATTCGGGGGGGTCATCTATCCGTGCTGCTGAGTTATTAACAATATAATCTGCATCAGACAAGGTGATCCGAGGGTGGCAACCACACTGAAACCAGAAGAGGGTCACTGGAGCAGCGGGTTACTGGGGCTGATGTATTTAGGCTGTGAAGTGCAGCCAGTAAATTAGAGAGTACAGAGGTTAATGGGGAAGCACCATTTTGCATTGCACAGAGCACGGCAGATCTTACAGCAAAGTTCCCAGCTGATTTGCTTTACAATATTTTGCTTTGCGATATTTTACAATATTCCCTGTTATTCTTCCTTTGTAGCTCTTGGCAGTGTATTCAAACCTGCAGTTGGAGATTGTTCCCAGTGAAAGATGTGACTAGCATTTTGCAAGCAGATGAATATCAGATGTCTGCCTTATCCACAGAGGGGGAAAGGGCGCTGGGAAAGGACTCCGCAAAGCAGAAGTCTCAACCTGTTGCCGTGATGTAAATTTTGAATGTCTGTATTTTCTATCTGCCAAATTGGACTTTGCGTACAGTATTGTGAGCTCAAGTTTTTGCTCCTACTTCCCTCTTGAGGAATGCATTTTGCAGAATGCTTTTTTTGCAGAACTGCAGCATTAGAGTCCATAGGAGGGTGGCTGTGGTGACCTGCCTGCCACTAGCCTGGTCCCCTATTTTAGCCCCCTGATATGACTCGGTCAGAGCGGGAGAGCTGAGGCCGGGGACCCTGTGCCACCCTGGGGTCCCATGAGGTCTGGGCTCTTTTGGAGGCAGCAAAGGCTCCGAGCGAGGTGGTTTTTGCTCTGCAAATCCTGCCTTCTGGCCGCTCTGCCGGAGTTTCCTGACCTTCAAAGTGAACATCGCAGGTTTTCCGCTTGCCAAAGCATTACTTGAGCTGGGGTTAAAAGAGGTAAGAGCCTTAAAGCACCGAGCTGCAACGAGGCTCTGGATGAGTAGGAAGGATATGTTCAACATGAGCTTTGAAGGAGATAGCTGTGGATCCAGAGAGACCGTGTAAATGAGCACTGCTTGTGTGTGCATGAGCTGCACTGGAGACTGCGAGCTGGGCCCGGTTATCAGGTGTTGAGTTCAGTTCTGTTGATTATTTTATTTGTTAAAAGTTGCTGACATTATTAAAAGCTGGATTGGAGCCTGTCACTCTGGTGACTGCAATGGAGCAGATCCATTTCCTGAAAAAGTCTGTTTGAAGGACTGGAATTGGGAAACAGATCAAAGTTGCTGCTGCTTTGACCTTGGGGATATAATTTTATCTCCCTATGCTTCATTCCTGCACCTGTAATGCGGCAGCATTGTGAAGATGTGCTCGGTTCCTCCGAGACACAACCATCCTTGCAAAGCTGGACCAGGCAAAAAGTGCAAATTCTGAGTGTCTTGCAGCAAAAGGCCAAGGCAGGGTAAGGAGGAGAGGGGAGAGCAGTCACGAGTCAGTGTTGGGGAGTTCACGGAGTATACAGGTGATTCAGCAGAAAATTTTGGTGTTTTCTATACAGCATTTTTCTTTGTTCTTGCATTGCAGTAAAATGACTGATGTTGATCCAGCATGAAAAAAAATCACTTGGAAAAGAAATGATGCAAGGGAAATATGAGGAAAAAGAAAAATTTCTGAAAGAAGTTGGGTGACAAGTTGAAAAGAAAAATCCTAAGTAATCTCACGCATTAAATGTATTCGTGGGGAACGTTACAGTGCTTTGGTCACTGTAATGTTCACCAGCTTCTTCTTATTATTTTCCATGTGGAATAATCCCAACCCCAGGAAAAAAAATAACATTTTTCGTTGGTATGGCTTAATTTAGGTTTAAAGGATTCACAACTAGCCTTTTATTAAAACAAAACCACTCTATTGAGTGTGCAGTGCTGTTGATTGACTGACTGCTGCTGTTTCCCTGTGGCCTGTCGTGCTTGGGGTTTTGTGTGCTGGCCTTGCAGTCCAGAGCGGCTCTTAGCAGCCAGCGGGAAGCTTTCAAGTCCTGTATTGATTCTTTTGAAGTTTATGGCTGCTGGTAGCAGCACTTACTAGGTCTCATTCAAAGGGCTATGATACAGGCCGTTTCATTTCTTGATATCAAGCTAACCCTTCTCCACATCAAAAAAGATTTTATACTTATTTTTTTTTCCAGTGGGTGGGAAACAGAGCTGAGGGATTTCTTGGTGGCACTAATGCAGCTCAGCAATGCTGCATTAATATTTTTACCTTCGCATGGCAAACATGTCCTGTGGAGCCCTGTGGCCAGAACAGGGCTTGTGGGCACATTGTCCAGCCAGAACTCGGATGAACCGACCACTCCAGCCACAGGACATAGGGCAGGTCTCTCCATTTGCTCTTCCATTTCCCATGCTGTTAGAGCCCAGGGAAACATTGCTTTTCTCTTCAGCCTTCCTGATTTCCCTGCAGTTACTGTACAGAAGGACAGCTGGGTGCTGTTTTTCTCTCCTGGATGTTTTCTGTGCTTCCCGAGCAGTAACTCCAGCATCAAAACCATTTTACGCAGCTTTCCGCATCCCTCAGTTTCCGTGGCTGGATTTGCAGAGCTGCTTTTGGCCATCTGCAGCTTCCAGCGTCTCCAGATGGGAGCTGTGGAGGCTTCACCTCAGATCCCGCTGTCCTCCTCGCCTGCGCGGCGCATTCCCAGCTGCAGATGAAGACGTCTCGCCACGCGCTGCCGCGCGCCAGGATCCTTTGAGGTAAAATCCTCTCCCTCGATCAACAGGGCTGAGCTGCATCCCGGCGGCCCTGGCTCCGCGCTGCCCATCTGCCTCGTCAGGCTCCAACCTGCTCGCTGCATTTCGTGGGCTTTCAGCCTCCCCGAGCCAAGCCGAGGCTGCTTGCCCAATTCCAGGCTCTGGCACGTCGCTGTCTTCGGGATGGGAAATGCCTAACCCTTCCCTCCCCTTTGCACAGGCTGCGTTTGCAGAAATTCCAAGGATTTCTGGCTCTCACTGTGTTGCAGGTAGGGGGTGCACGGGAAAAACAGCTCTTACAGCACAACTGTGCTCTAGGGTTATCTTGATTTGCCCAAGAGAGGGTCCTTCTTGCATTGCACAGTGTAAAGGGGTGTCCACCCTCAAACACACGTACGGACTGGGGCACAGTGAGCCCCGAGGTCTGTTCCTACTGCCCAAACCCTTGCAGCTTAGGAAAGTTAGTGCTGAAAGAGCCACTCTCCTTGACCTATCTTATTTTTGCCCGCATTGTCCTGAGAAAGAGATCGCGCTTTACTGAAGGCCCCTTATGAGGCCCTGTATTTTTAGCTAGCCCAGTTTTTGCCACAGCTTAGCGGGAGCCCGGCCTTTCAGTTTAGCTCCATCACAGCTCATTCTCTCTTGGTGCATTTGCTGGCTCTTGCCCAGTTCCCCGATGCTCTTTGTACCTCTGGTAGTTCCCTCAGCAGGTTCCCTCTCCCCTTTTCACCGTTTCTCTTTTCTTTCTTTCCGTTCCGCCCCGTCCTTTCTGCCTCCTGCGCCGTGTGGGTTCCCTGTGCCTTTGCTTTGCAGCAGGGCCACTGCTCTCGGGCTCGCAGAGGCAGAGCCCTGTGCTTGTTCTGCAGCCCAGCATCCCTCCGCAAACGCAGCCTTCCCTGCCGGCTGCTCGGATAACCTTGGCTGTGCTTCCCCGCCTCGCGAGCGTCAGGAAATTGGCACTGCTCTAGCAACATAAAAATCAATAGCTGCCTCCTCTGCTTGGCTCAGCCCTGCTCTTTCTGCTCTTACACCGGGTAAAAAGGAGCGTTGTTTCCCCTCTGAACTCAGGGATGTGTTGGTACAACTCATCCTGTTGAGGCAGTGCCATATTTATATATTTATTCACAGCCCGTGCACACAGCCTGGAGCGATGGCTCGTGCTCTGTGTTAGGGCACGGAGGTGTGGGCAGAAACTCGGCCCAGGATGATTCTTTCTAACACGCACATCGCTGCTGGGTTGGTAGCAAGGCCAATATTCATCTCTGTTTCTGAACACGTCCATCCTAGAGAGGTGCATGGACAATTCCCCTCGGAAGCTGTGGCTCCAAGACAGAAAGAAATTCATTAATAGAGTGCAGGTTACATTGCAGACTGCCCCTTATTCCCTGGATTGCTACCAAGAGGCACAGTGTGATTGAAGGAGCAGGAACAGTTCTACGGTCCCATTTCTCGGAATTCTTTGGGGCTATATTTGTTTAATTTGTCATACAAATACTGTTGGAAACCAGACAGCCTCACTTTTTTAGCAGTATGAAGCATAACCCAATTCGTAATGGTTACCAGGGGCTAAATCTCTGCTGCAAATCAAGCCAACTCCTGTTTATATCCTTGTAAACTCTTTCTCTTAAGAGCCCTGCTAATTCTTAAGGCACTGGACCTCAGAAAAGCTTTGTTCTCAGTCGCTGCTGTGCATCATCCCTGTCCCCTGCTTCATCAGACTGGATTTTATTTTCTAGCACAGCAGCAATTAGTGATTACATGGAAATTAAAGTGTGAGAGAGAAAAATGAAAGGTGTCATTTGGATGCCTGGCCCCTTTTTTTCGCCTGCTGTTAGAGTTGCCCCAGTGACCAACATAAATTATTGCCAAACCAGCGTATTTTTCTGAGCCCTGGTTGTTGACAAACAACAGACCACAGGGAATCACCTACTTAGCTATTTTCCACTGAATGGCTTTATCTGGACTTTCACGTACTCCCTGCTTTGATTTTTGGCTCCTTCCTAATAAAAAATGTGCAGTAAGGAATTTTGTTGATGATGCATCAGCCAAGAATTGATTCGAGCTCCATTTACCACCAAAATGCCAACAGGGATGGAACGCTCTGTAGTAAACACTGATCATGATAGAAAATACGGCTCAGAGTGGGCTAGGGGTAGAACCGATGAGTCAGAGGATCTGAGCTCTGCTGGTCCTGTCTCAGGACCAAAAGGCATCTTTAAAGGGCTGGAAATAGATGTTCTCTGTAAAGATAAATGCCATTTTATTCCCTTCCAACATACTAAAACAATTCAGCATTGCTACTGGACTGTTAAAATATAACGGTGTTTCTGGAGTAGGTGCTTCCCTGCCCTGTAACTACCATTCTTTAGCTTACTGCCGCTCTTCAACTACTGCCAGAAAAAGAAATGGGGAATATTTTCTGGGTTTTGTGCTGTTCATCCTCCCAGCAGTGTGTACCTGGCTTAGACCCGATGGTCTCGTGCTTGCAGTAGCATCTGATGGAGGGTTTTCTTGGGCTGCCTGTAAGGAATCACACTGCTTTTCCTGTAGATCAGAGCCTTTGGGAGAACTCAGTGTGAAAGGAGGAAGAGCCAAGTCCCTCATTTCATTTGGAAGAGAATTGTCATAGCTGCCACCACATTTGGAGGTGCAAGTACATCTACTTTGTAGCAAGATGCACTAGACTGCTTTGAGCTCAGGGTAGTGCGGGATAATTGTGTGTGCGTCTCTCTGTGTCTCTCTCATTTGCAGGTTTTCTTGTAGCATTCACTGTTTTTTATCTCAGACTCTGCCCAGAGCAGTGAGGTGGAGGTGCAGAAAGGCTCTGCGTGTTGCATCTGTTCAGTAAATGCAGTTATTGGGCTCCACGGTAACTCTGCACTTCTATCATATCATTCTTGTATGAATCCTGCTATAAGATCTTCCTAAGACGGAACTGTAGGAGAACTTCAGTGTGCTTTGGTTTTATGGAAGTGCCAGGGATGTACATTGCAAGAGGAGAGCTCCTTTGGAAGAGCTTGACTGCAAACCAGTCAGTGCCAAGAAGTATCTACTGGAGCATCTTCTGCTTGTCTTTATCACAAGGGGAGTATGGGGGAAGTTTCTCCTTGGACCCTAGGAGAGATAGAAGTGTCCATATGAGGGTTTTGGCATCTCTGAGAGTCACTGCAAGTGGTAGGATATTTATATCAGAGGTGGAAGAACAAAATCCATTTCCCCCTCACCCAAAAAAACATTTCAGAACATGAATCCCCAGTCATCTCCCGGCCAGGCAGGAGTCCCATTCTCTGATCTCACTGCTAAATCTCATCTTTCACTGCAGCAATACTGGAAGCAAAACCTTTATTCCAAGGTGCCCATTCACCAGTATATGCTAAAATACCACACATAGGATATGAATATAGATGTGATTGAGTTATTCCCATGTTAGTTCAGGAGTTGACATCCAGAGAGTCGTGTGATGTGTTTGCCGCCACTCTAAAGTTTATCTGTCATTATTTTGGGAGTAAATGTTTAAAATGAACTGAGGTTACCATCTTTTTGTTTAGGATGATTCTGCCTTCCTTATCCCGCAGTTCAGCACAGTAGCTAAATATTGTGTCATATTTGGAGCCTAGTCCTCCATCACCTCCCATTTCTCGTCCTTGAAACTTCCCACAGGATAAACAAGGCCTGTGTAAGTTTTAAAAAAGGCCAAGAAAGATGCATCCTGCTGCTACTGTGTTAAACTTGGTAGCTTTGTTGTCTAGGTGGAATTTTTTCCCCTCGTTGTCTGCAATGCTGAACAACAGCAAAATGTACTTTGGAAAATATACATGATATGGCACTTATCTGTGATTCATACTGTCTGTATAAAAGCAGTCAACAGGGCTGTCTGCCTCATTCCCGCTCACCAGAGCACCCCATCTGCCTCATATCTCGTTTTCTTGCTCTTGCTCCTCTAATCTCTCATTTCTGCAGTGTTTCTTCTCTCCATATTAATTGTTCATTTGCTCTGTGCGCTAGAATTGTGATTTCTGGTAGCACTTTATCAGCCCGAGAGACGCTCAGCGCTGCTGGCTGCTACAAATTAGCGAAAGTAAAAGAAGAAAAGAAGAAAAGAAGTTCCATCCACAAGCAGCGTGCGCTGCAAGGATGTTTTTGCATTTCCATAGGATTTACCCAGAGCTTTCCAGAGAGGGAGACTGTAACCATAGCCCTCCAGCCCTGTTTACGGGGCTGTTTTCACCTCTGGGAAGGTCGGGGTCTGTCCATGGGTCATGTCGCCCATTCGTATTTCTGTAGATCTGGGGTCTCGGTGTCCTCATCCCTCCTGGAGCGAGGAGATCCCGTCCACATGGTCGCTGGTAAAAAAAACACTGAGGAATTCCAAGACTGAGCTTAGGCACAGCCAAATCCGTAGGGCGATGGGGTGTTGGATTCGGATGGAGCAGGCGGCTCCGCGCGGAGCCCGTGGCCGCAGCGGGTAGCGGGCTCGGCGCGGGGCTGCAGCGCATGCAGCGGGGCCGCGCCGCGCGCAGTCAGGTAGGATTTGGTTCAGATTCTCCATCTGTCAGCGCGCGCTGTGATTTCTTTAATGACTTATTTCAGTTTGACCCAAATACGCAATTTACGAGGGTGGGGGGAAGCTTTTGACGCTGGCGTTTCCTCCAGAAAGCCAATTTACAGATAGTTGAGCCTGCAGGAGCTGCTCATCCGCTGTCCCCTGTGTCCCCAGCGCCCCCGTCCCGGCGCCGCGGCCCCCCATGCGCCTCGGCATGAGCACGTGCGGCAGGAAGGCTCTCACCCTGCTCAGCAGCGTCTTCGCCGTCTGCGGCCTCGGCCTCCTGGGCATCTCCGTGAGCACCGACTACTGGCTCTACCTGGAGGAGGGCACCGTGCAGCCCCAGAACCAGAGCACGGAGATCAAGATGTCGCTGCACTCGGGGCTCTGGAGGGTCTGCTTTCTGTCAGGTACGGCCGTCGCGGGGAGACGTTCTCGCTGCTGAGGTTCTCCCTGGGTTTTCTGCGGAAAATGACATGGGCAGACGGGGTTTGTAGAGGCCCAGCGTTGCCTCCAGGCTCCTGACAAGCAGTTTCCAGAGGTGCAAACACCGCATTTGGCATCAGATCTTGCAAACACCCCGTTCCCAGCTTTGGCATCAAATCCTCCTCCTCGTGTAGGTGGGAGGCTGGTTCTTTCGTGCGGCAACAGCCCCTACCGGAGCTGCCTCCATAGACCCGTGAACCCCCCACCAAGTGTTTTTGTCCCTGGAAAATTTAGATTCAGATCAGCTGAAATGTTTCCTCTGCTCGTGCTGATTTTCATGAAGAGATTCGGCGGGGGGAGAAAGGTGCATAAAACCCGAAGAAATGGGAGTTTCAGAGTGACNCCAGCTTTGACATCAAATCCTCCTCCTTGTGTAGGTGGGAGGCTGGTTCCTTCGTGGCGCAACAGCCCCTGCCGGAGCTGCCTCCATAGACCATGGACCCGTGAACCCCCCACCAAGTGTTTTTGTCCCTGGAAAATTTAGATTCAGATCAGCTGAAATGTTTCCTCTGCTCGTGCGGATTTTCATGAAGAGATTCAGCCGGGGGGAGAAAGTTGCATAAAACCCGAAGAAATGGGAGTTTCAGAGTGACACTTGCAAAATGTTGTCAAGTCTGCAACATTGCTTTGAAGAAAGCCCTAGGAGAGAGGGGCTCTGCGACCTCTCCTGATGTGACCTTAAAACTTCTGGCTCCTGAGTTTGTAGAATCTTTTTTTTTTTTTTTTTTTAATAAACCAACAGTCTGTATGAAGTATTAAATATCTGTCCCACACAGAAAGGGCCTGTCACCCCACCTCTCCCACCTCTTGCTAGCAATCTTACCCGTTGATTTGGAGCTCTGCAATTCAAAAGAGCAATTGCTTATGCTAAAATCATTGACAAGAGGAGTTTGAAAACAAAGAGTTTTATCCATTGCTCCCATATTGGAACCTGTTATTTTTTCTTTTCATTATTCCCACAAAAAAAGCACCGAGTGCCCAGCGCTGTATTGATTGAGCTGATGTGTTCTGAGCAGAACGCTGCTCTTCCTGCCTGTGCAGGCAGCTATTGCTCTTTCAGCAGGGACATTTTAAAAGGCAGGAAGCTGATCTCTCCGTGAGATTGTGCTTAACAGATACATTCTTCTGCACCAAGTGCTAACACTCAAGATAGAAGCAGCAGGAAAAAGCAAGATGGTTTTTATGCATGTACTGAAATTAATGTTAAAGCCCCTTTTCACATGCACACACAAATAAAAAACTGCAATTAAATTGCAGGCCTGAATCAGTCCTTTCCTGCAGGTGAAGAGCGTGGCCGGTGCTTCACTATAGAATACGTCATGCCCATGAATGTGCAGATGACGTCTGAGTCCACGATCAATGTCCTGAGTAAGTGATCTGTGGTGGGGCCTTGCTCTTTGCATCCTGCAAAGCACAACGGGTCGCTAGGGATCCCTCTAAAATCCCCTTTGTGTCCTCGCTGAGGACACTCCTGCTTCGCTAGCGATGCTGCTGCTGCATCTTTTACTGTGTGAATCATCTGATGTGCTCCTAAATTTCTGAGCACATCTTTTTTCTAGTGGCAGGAGCTCACCGAGGCTGTAAACGGTACAATTTCCTTTCAGCACTTCTGTTTATGGAAGCTTTATATTCTCCTCTCAGTAATTTGCAGCAGGATTTCTCCTGCAGCGGTCAATTTTACACATTACCCAGTGGAATGAGTTAAAGATGGAGCATCACAGCTCTCCGTATAAATTCTGTAGTCATCTTTGATTTAATAAGTAAAAGTCTCGGGTAAACAGTTTTGCAGCCCTGCTGGAGAAAAACACAGGTTCCAAGAGAGGGGTGGTTTTTCCTCCTTAGGTAGCACTTTACATGGAGACCCTCGGAAATGCAAACATTAATAGATATTTCTGTCCAAATGCTGTTCAGCTGTCCCGTTAGGAGGGACACCTGAGAAAGGGGGACCTGCAAGGGCTGGGGACAATAACGGGAGCAAAGAGGGACGAGGCGGTAGCAGGACAGGGCCCTCCGTGCAGCCATGGATGTTATTAACTTACAGCACCTTCTTCTGCTCTTCTCATCAGAGATGATTCGTTCTGCAACCCCCTTCCCTTTGGTCAGCCTCTTCTTCATGTTCATTGGTTTTATATTGAGCAACATCGGGCACATTCGACCACACAGGACCATCCTCGCCTTTGTATCCGGAATATTCTTCATCCTCTCTGGTGAGTTTTTCCTGCAAAACTTCCCCTGGGTCACCCATCTGTCGGGTTTTACGACAGGCTTCTCTCTGGTGGAGTGGAGGGTCATGAAACCCCGTTAGACCATTTGCCATAAACTATATTTTTATGAATATTTTAATTCATAAAAGCAAATGTAAATATATTATGAATATTAATATTATGTTTCAATTTAAGGTATGTCCATGGGTAAAACAGGTGCCACAGGTGGAAATAACACACATGGTACAGCCAAAACCTGAGCCAGGTTCACAGAGTAGTTTTGTGTGCAGAATTGGCCGCTGAGAGCAGCAAATGAATGACACGAAGGGAAAAGGCTGACAGCAGTGCTGAAAAAAGCAGCACTGGGGCCATTGATGTGATGGTTTTGGAGGAGGGGAGGGCAATTGGGCATTTGTCAAAATCTTCTTTCCCGCGAGCTCGAGCGCCTGCCCCTGCGCGGGCTCCGCGCCGCAGCGAGCGGCGCCGGCCGATGTGGCAGGCTGTGAGCGCTGCCCGCGGGGCTGCAAGCCCTGCTGGACAAAGTGAAAATCAATGCTAATATCACATCCTGCGCGCTGCATGTAATTAGAAAGAAGCAGCAAATTCTTGACCACGGGGGACATTCGTTTGGGTCCTTTTATGGGTGCTCCCATAACCTGCTGTTCGGCTCCTCACCCCAGCTGATGCCTGGGGGCTGCCGGGGTGACCCCCGCATACCCTGGGTGACGGTATCCGTGTCTGCCTCCCAGCAAGGCTCCCTCGAGGCAGGAGGAAAAGAGGAAAAGCACCCACAGTTATTGGGAAAAGGGGAGAAGCACCCAGGAGCTGCTCCCGTGAGCATGGGTTGGGGAGAGGACACTTCCTTCTCACAATAAGTCGGTCGCAGGAGAGATCTGAAACCTCCAAATAATCAGCCAGGAGATGTCTACATCAGACAAGTGAATGTTTTATTCATGGTGTTATCACAGTGTTAAACAAATAGCTGTGACAGCTGAGCTTTGAAGCAGGCTCCTACACAGTGCACGGTTCAGAGGAACCTGCTTAAGAACATAATGGCTCAAATGAAATGATATAAATGTCCTGGCTCGGTTCAACAGGGAGCAGCCTGTTTCCCCAGTCATTCCAAGCACAACCTTTGTGTTTGCAGTTTCACCTGCAAATTTAGGCTTAAAACAGGGGGCTTCATGAGCTGCTTTGCACCTAAAGGGTTTCCTGCTGCCTTTCTCCCTCGTGTCTCCTCAGGTCTGTCGCTGGTGGTAGGGCTGGTCCTCTACATCTCCAGCATTAATGACGAGATGCTGAACAGGACCAAGGACTCCGAAACTTTCTTCAATTACAGATACGGATGGTCCTTTGCTTTCTCTGCTATCTCGTTCCTTCTCACGGAGGTACTGGCCAGCTGGGAGCTCTGTGACATGTCTGTATTGAGTGTTTCTGTCCTCGGGGGCTGGACACCTGCGTAGCTGCTGTCAGGGAGGAGTGATGGGTTTTAAAAGCAGCCCCTGAGATCGGATGAGTAACTCAGAGCGTGGTGGGAGGCAGGTGTAGTGAGGGGGCAGAGAGACCCGAGTCTGGAGCGCTCATGGGGCAAATGATGAGTGTGTGAATTAGGAGGAGGAGGAGATGCTGTTACTGTTTGTGTCACGGTGTTTAATGTAGGGTCCTAGGAGCATAGCGAGGAGCAGGGACTTGGTGACACTCAGGTGCCACCATCAGAGCAAGAAAAGCAGCCTTTCCTTGGGCTGGTGCTGGCGGAGGAGGCAGGAGCTGGATGTGTCTCTTTCTCTGTCCTCTCTAGAGCGCCGGCGTGATGTCCGTCTACCTGTTCATGAAAAGATACACGGCCGAGGACATCTACCGCCCGCACCCCAGCTTCTACCGGCCCCGGCTGAGCAACTGCTCCGACTACTCCGGGCAGTTCCTGCACCCGGACGCGTGGGTGCGCGGGCGCAGCCCCTCGGACATCTCCAGCGAGGCCTCCCTGCAGATGAACAGTAACTACCCAGCGCTGCTCAAGTGCCCCGAGTACGACCAGATGTCCTCGTCCCCGTGCTGAGCGCCGCGCGCCTCTGCCTCTCCGCGCAGCCACGAGGACACCCTCGCGGTGCCCCGACTCCCTCCGTCATTTTATAGGCCACTATTTCAGGGCAATTCTGTATTTATAGGATCATAAATATAACAGTAGGGGTTGGTTATATAACCAATAATATAACCAAGACAATTGGGGTATTTTCCTTTTATTTATTTATTTTTTTAATCTTTCCTGGGATCTCTCTGAAGCCCTGTTCTTGCAGCTCTTCCACACGCACCGCGTGCTGTTAAGCGAGCGGTCGTTCTGCATGTGGAATAAATCCAGGGCTGGGCCAGAGAAAAAGGTAGAGAAAAGATAATCAAGTAGAACAAAGAACATGAAGAAAATGTATCTTTTTGTTGTTTCAGGTAGGCTGCAAAAGTTTGTGCATTTGGCTGAATCATTTATTTGTAGATTTACTGCCCCAAAGGGCAGTTGGACTAAAGAATTTGTGTAAATTTACAAGTAACAGTCAGTCACCACTAGGAAAATACAAATTGTAAGTTGATTTGATATTTACTGATTGACACCTCTCTTTGCTGGGTATTAATCAGGCAGGAACAGGGACTAGCTCAGTCACACCTCGCCAGGCCAAGGTGGTTGTTTCTCTAGAGCTATTTCCCAGGTTAGACCCCGTGCACCTCAACCCAGGGATGCCTTTGCTGTCCGGGGTGCTTCAGACACCTGGATTTACTGGATAATTCAATAGTCTGGAGGTCTGAAGAGGAACTGGGAGAATTTCAGTGCAGCTGAAAACTACCTAAAACCATCCCATAGGAAATTCTAGGTACAGAGTTAGGTCAAATTACGGCTGCCTGAGCATGACCTGGACAGAAGTGCAAATTATTTAAAGCCAAGATCCCAAACTGGTGTAAAGTGGCATAGCTGAAATTAATGAAGCCAGTCCACTGTAGCAAAGTAATTGTCTCACCATTTATTGTTGCAGAACATGGCATTTTAGCTACATCATACATTATTTTTTCTGAGTCTTATTTTGAGGTTTTTAATTTAAAAAAATTCCTATGATGCACTTTTGTCTTAGAGGACCAAAAACTGCCAGGGTGTGAATATTAATCTAATTGTAAATGAAGATTGGGGAGCAGAAAGGTAGTGCTCCCTCGTGCAATCCTGTGGAAAGTACGAGCTTGGCACCTTGCAGAAGAAAGCTTTGTCAACCCCCTTGTTTCTGTTCTTATTTTAAACCTTTTTGAAATTATACATTTGCTCAAAACAAAGCCCTCTAGGATTCTTGGAACATTTGAGCTTGTTTCATCTCATTGTAATTTAAACAAATAGAATATATGCACTTTTGGACCTCATTTGTAACATAATATGTAATGAATGTTGCACTGCTTTGTAATTATTTATTATTTATTAATGACTCCAAACTAGGGTCCGAGTCTTGGAGCAGCAGCCACTGTCTGCATTGACTGACGCCACGGGGTTCTGTGGGACCTCACTGTATGTGTATGTGCCAGACAATTCTCGTACAAGATTATTTCTTGTCCAGTTCCTTCAAATAAGGAAAGTAATGTATATCTCGTGTCATTTACTCCTTAATTTGCGAAGTTTTAAAACTAGCTCATCTTTTTTGTAAGTACAGTTGTATTTACCCTTAATTTTTGTATTTCCCTCGAGCATCCGTTTCTCATTCTGAAAGACAATTTGTACGTTTTATGTAACAGGTCAGCTTCTAGGAATGTTCAAGCATTAAAGACAAAAGAGCCATACTGTCCCGTGCGGTCTTGCTCTTCATCCGTCCTCCCAAGCTAAAGGTAAAGCCCAACTTTTTAATTTAGAGGCTCTAAACTCATTGTCCAGCCTCGTGCAAACAGCGTCACAGCGGAGCTGTCTTGGTTAAAACCAGCCAGCAGATCCTGAAATATCTCAGGATATTTGGCCCTGCTGGAGCTGCCAACCCTTCAGCAGCAGCTGCTGAATGGGGTTTTGCAGCCCTGGTCGAACGGATTGTCTGAACCCAGTTTGTTACAGGTTTTGGTGGCTCAGAGCTCTTCCCTTTGCATTTTCCTCTTGATCGTTCCTTTGTATTCCCAAAAATGTTCTCGGAAGGGAGACCTTAGACCTTGCGTATTGCCAGGGCCAGAATAATTTTGATGCTCAGGAAGCCACAAGGGTTGTCCCGGTGCCTATGGTCTGTATTGTGGAAGGACCCTTCAGTGCAGTCAGTCCCACGCTGGCTCTGTGCCAGGGTAGAATTTTCCTTTATACTGTTTAGATACCAAATTGTTAGTTTTNCTCAGAGCTGTTCCCTTTGCATTTTCCTCTTGTATTCCCAAAAATGTTCTCGGAAGGGAGACCTTAGACCTTGCGTATTGCCAGGGCCAGAATAATTTTGATGCTCAGGAAGCCACAAGGGTTGTCCCGGTGCCTATGGTCTGTAGTGTGGAAGGACCCTTCAGTGCAGTCAGTCCCATGCAGCTCTCGCTGGCTCTGTGCCAGGGTAGAATTTTCCTTTATACTGTTTAGATACCAAATTGTTAGTTTTATGTAGGCAAATATTTGAAGTTATAAACAGAGGACACAGGAAAATGTCACACCTTTCTCAAGGCCCCAGCAGATTTAACAGAGTCTAGGGACGAATTAGAGAACTAAATTATTTTAATTCACAAGAGAGATCATCGGGGTGGCTCCATTTGCGAGCTCAGGAGTTGACACGTTTCCCCAGGGAGCACAACCCTCCCTGAGAGGTTTAACACCTGCAGGGTTTAAACCCTCCGGCCCCCAGCTCCATTCTAACACCTCCAACAGGACGTGTCAGGTCTCCCCATCGGCTCTCACGACAATAATTGCCTGGGCAACACCTCGTGGAAAATTGTTCACACTCTTATGAGCAGAATATCTCACATTTTGCATGAATGAGTAATCGGTGTTGGGATCCTTAGTGCGTGTGTCCACAGGAGCTTGAACTTTGACGCTTAGAGCAAATTACCGGGATTAAGAGTTAAAAAAATTCAAAATTGCCTGATAAAGATATATATATAAATATAATTTTCACGGTGCTCACTGACACTTCTAAACACTGCACCAGGCTAAAGCTTTTTCTTCCACCTGCCATCAGCCTCCCACGCAGCATCCACCAGTGCAGCTCAGCACCGTAGGTGACATACGGAGTTCGTGACACGGCAGGGATAGACAGTACCTGCAGAAATAACTCGGGGAAGGCAACGGCACCTCCCGCAGACCCTGCGGAGCCCGGTCACGGCGCGGAGCTCAGAGCCCTTCTCAGGGAAACCCCGAGAGTCGCAGTCTCCCACACACGTAATTTTCCTGTTTGTTTCTTTGCTTGATTTCTGTCAAATCCCCTTTCTGGAACCTGGCGGGTCACAGAAACGGGGGTGACTCGGCTCGCTGCTGAGGAGCATCCCGGGAAACGCTGAACACGGAGGCTGAGAGCGGCCAGGGAGGAGACGCGGGAGCAGCCGAAGGCTCCAGCCCCTGGACCGTGGCCACTCCGGAGGGGTCCAGCCCTCCGCAGAGCCCCGCTCCGATCCTCCTTCCTGCCACCGGGATGCAGGGCAGAGCCCATGGCATGGCAAAGCGGTTCCCAGCACCTGCGGGGCGCATCCCTCGCCCGGCCCTTCCCCAGCACGGGATTCCCATCCATCTCTGTCATGCGGATTTCAGACTGCAGACGTTCCCAAATTGCAGACTGTTCCCATGGCTACAGGAGCCTATGGAAAAGGAAAGGCTGCCTCCTTGCTTTCTCCCTACAGGAGGTTTGGTACAGCTGATATTTTGCAATCTGGCGAGCGCCGTGCCAGCGGTTCCAGCTGTGGTTACCTTGGGGTGCGCAGCCATTTGAACTGTGAAGCAGTCACCTCAACACAGCTCTTTAAAAAGGGGGAAAAATAGGTCACTCGGAATGGCCTTTGGTTGACAGCGGTGACATATGCTTCAGCACGGGTGTCACGAGCGTGGCGTGAGGGTGCCCATCACCCCGGCCTCTGGGCAGCAGCACTCCAATGTTCTGGCAATTCCCATCTCGTA
>VWPW01015223.1:0-14907 GCA_013389825.1 Crypturellus undulatus
TGTCGTCGCGCCCTTGCGTGGCTGCTGCTGCCTCCGTGCCAGGGCGCGGGAGAGGCAGCTGCTGCCCAAAAGGTGGTGAAGCTCCTGCTTGAACTGGGAGCCATTGCCCGTGCTCCGAGCGCTGCGCCGGGTGCTGTGCTCGCCTTAATTCGCGGCGAGGGAGGCACTGCTTGCAATGGGGCACGTGGGCAAGGGGAGTTCTTAATTATAGCTCGTGCTAAAAATACGGATAACCCTTACATGATACTGGGGCTGCACACTGAGAAACGTTCATTTCAAAACATTCCAGCACGTTGCTGCTAGTGCTTGAAAAGTTCTTAAGGTGTATAAAGTCTGGTACTGGATGCAGGAGGCATTTCGGTTTGTCATGGCATTTTCTTCATGCTTGGTCTTTAAGTTAAAAGGAGAAGGCATTTGTGTTTTAGACATTTTAAAGACTTCATACTGAAACTAAAGAATTGCTCCAAGTTATTTAGTGCCCTAGAAAAAGATATATGTCTGCAGAAAAATATCTCCAGACACACAATAGATGTAAGAAATTATTCAGAGGAAGTTCTATTTGCCATATTCTATGGCAAATATGAGAATTGTTTGTGAGAACTGGCACAGATGCAGTTAAGGAGAAGAGACTGAAATTGGGACAGAGGATGTTAAGAGGAGCCACAGAGTTCAGATTCTTCAGCTTGGAGGAGAAGAGTTAATTTCAGAGTAATTAGAAGATGTGCAGGTCCCAAGTGCATCTTGAAATGCTCAGGTGAAGAATAGTCTATAATTTAGAGCTGAAAGAAGCTTCTGTGCTTTAAAGATACAGCAGAAACTATAGACTACATAAAATTAAACAGATGGAAAAAAAAAATGAAACCAAGACCAAGGGGAAGAAGAAAGGTCCTTCCCTGCTGACACACTCTCTCCCAGGAAGGTGCCAGCTGGAAATGCCACAGGGGCAGCGCCTTGTGCAGATCTACATTTCTTTTTTAAATTAAATCCACTGCAGATCTATAGTGGATTTAATATCCATCACTTTCTAATCTTGCACTGAACACTGACACTGCTTAAAGTTGAGCTTCCTGACTGTGGTTACACTAGCAGTCTCTCAAGTACTTGAAACAACAGGAAATCTGAAGAAAACTGAGTGTGGAGATAGTACACAGCCACCAAATGGACACTTAGAAAAGCAAAATACATCTTACCTGTCTAATAGAAACTTATCTGACACATGCAGATTTCCTGGAGTGAGTAACCCTATCCTTGAAGCAACAGACAGCTTTCCAGTGTATTCCCCTTGGATTGCTGCTTACTGTGTAGCCTTTACTCTCCAAATCCCTTAGTCTTTATGGCCTATTATATGTCAAAATAAAGATCTAGCTATCAGCCTTTTAATTCCAGAGATTCATTATATTGCTAGAGCATTAGCTTAGCTATTACAATTGCAAAAGCCAAATCCATGTAGTGTGTTATTATATCCTAATCTTTGCTTGGGAAACCTTTCTGTAAGTGTCTGAATGTGTTCGAGCCTGACACACGGACATACTTTTCCATGGGATTTTGAAGTTTCATGCAGACAACGACGTCAGGAATGAGTGTTGGACACGTGAAGAACTTTACAGCTCTCATGTTAGGATCTCCTGAGTGCAAGATGTAGATAAGGTGGTTTTCACTGGCAGTATAGTTCTTCACTTGATGTTTTATGTCCAAGACATTTATGATATACCTTAACACTGGCAAGCATTTCTGGTTTCAGCTGTGACATTAGTTCAGAAATTACCTGCAATATTTCTATGATTCTGAGACAGAAGTGAAAGCAAATATGTATACAGAATATGGTGTTTTGAATTACTAATTCGTGATTTGCTTGGAGGAGGCCAGAACAAAAGGACCTGTATGATCTTTCTTTCCTTATCTGCCCAGAAACAAATGTTCTCTAGCCATTCATGCAAAAGATGCATATAATGACTTAAACTGGGAAGAATAAAGTACTTCTCCTCACTTGTTTTCTGTCCCCCATGGCCCAAGCCCCTTACCTGGACCAGAATAAAATACAACTTGTAACTAAGGATTACAAGGGTTCTGTTTCCCATCTGTTCCTCACTGCTTAGTTTCCCCAAATTGGTCACCTTAATTTCCATCAAAGAAGCCTTCACTTCTATCAGGACCATTTTGTACTTTATCACCCAAAGGAGTTGAGAAGAACAAAATACTTGAATTTCTGGACTCAGTGGACTGCTTTGAAGGCATTTTCCATTTTGTGGAGACCGCATAAAGGTTCCCCAAAAAGCAGTGGAGGATACTTGCTTAGGAGTCAGTCAGTCCTACATTGGACACAGTGGCTTTTTAGTTGGTTTTGATCCAATGTAAGAAAACTTGAGACCTAAATTTTGAACTTAACAGACAAAAGTTAACTTAAATGGAATGTTTGTTTATGGCTTCATACTCAGTCTTCTTTCCCTTCTTAACTTAGTAATTGAATAGCTTGAATATCCTTTTATGGTATTGTCTGAAAATATTCTGAACTTTGGGGTGATATTTATTTTTTCAGTGTCCAATACCAGGAACTATCCCACAGGAGCTCAGTAAAGCAGCTGATTCATCAAAAAATGTAATTTAGCTTTTCAAATAGATAGCGTGTGGTTTCGTTAAAAGTTAATAATGAGATGCGTTCAAATGCAGAAGCTGTCAAGAGCCCTGGCATAATTTCACAATTACAAAAATACATAGGCTTGTGGTTGGTTTTGTTTGTTTGTTGTTTCTCTATTAAATAGAAACCTCATTTTCTACCATAATGAGGAAAATACACTGTTGTAATGTGCAAAATACATGATTGTAATGCAACTAGTACCTTTTGTGCTCAAAATGTTACAGAAACCTTTCTTCAATTTATACACAGTCTGACTGTTCAGAGGTCACAAAACGTTGCTACTTTGTGTCATGGCTGTTGAAGCCTTGACTATATTTAATAAAATAAGAATGATACCCTTATTTATAGTCTCTTTTTGTTGCCTTCTACATTGTGCCTATCAATGATACTCCCTTTAAAAGCTGGAGAATTGTTTGTTAAAGGACTATTTGAGCAAAGTTTTCTTCCAGCAAAGAAGAATACTTTAAGGAAATGAAAAAATGCTTGTCGGACATGTTGAATATATGAAATATTTATAGTACGTCCAAATGTTACAAAAATAGCATTTTCATTTTTCAAAGTGGTTTCTAGATTTTTTAAGTACAGTCCTGTAAACGTGAGCAGAAGGCGCTCTGATTTGGGCAGTCATCGTGAGCCCGCGGACAGACTTGTGTGGAAAAGTTGGCCAATTAGAGTATTTTGAGTATCTATTTTGAGTAATCTCAGTGTCTTGCTCGTGGTCTATTTGCGATACCGACTGTGCCCATGACCGGGTGCTGCTCGCTTTAACAAGGGGAAGGCGGTTGCAGTGAAGTGGTAAGTACCTCTTGATTTACTCCGTTGGAGGGGAAGCAAAAGGCAAGGGAAGGGACACAGGGAGAGGAAAGCAGAATGGGAAGACTGAAGGAAAGAGGGAAACAGAAAGCAGGGCTCATGCAGTCATGCTCGACTGAGGAATATGGCCAGGAATGAAGCAGAAAAGGCTGTGGCAGCTGTGCTGGAGGGCGCGTGGAGCTCAGCACCACGGTCATGTCCTTGCCACCGCCTCCTCGATGGAGCTGCCTGCCTTACCTGCCTCCTTGCGGGTACTGCTACATTTTTACATACAGCACCAGTATTTCTGTGCAGTCCTGGAGCTGGGAAGCTGAGGTTTTAGGACCCGCCTGTTGAGGTTCTCATATAATTAAGTCACACCATGGTGCAGGGCTCCCAGAAAACCGTCCTATGCAGTGAGTCATGGTAAAACGTGAGCTGCTGACGGTGCACGGCCGCACACTGCTGAGGCCGGGTGGATGCGACGTGGGGTGAGACATTCGATTTTAGAAGATGTCCGTACATTAAAATATGCCTTATAATAATAGCTTGAGCCGCCTTCCTAGAGACCTGCTCAGCCTTAGGTGAAATACGGGCAGGCTGCTGTCGGGCACATCGTGGCTGTGTTACAGCAGGAGGTGGCAGAATTAAAGAGGTTTTTGGTGTCTCAGCACCTGGTAATTTGTTGTCCTTGGTATGCGTCCTCAGTGATATTAGCTCAGGGCTTACACCAACCCCAAATGTTGTAATCATCTGGATTTTCGGCACGTTGGCTCATCCTTTGGCCTGGAGAAGACTCGGCGCGTGGTGGGAGTCGCTTACGTGTGAGCAAAGCGGGGCGGCCACAAGAGCCGCGGCTGGAGGTGCCCCCGCGGCCTGCGCAGCCGCAGCGCCGCGACAGAGCGGCTCTGCGGGATGAGGAAGGGTGACTGGGTGCATGTCACAGTGACCACTTAGGGGAGGGACTGCCGGTCTTGTTCTTCCATAAATACACATGGGTAATAGCGAAACGGATAGTACCCTGAAATTAAGCTTTATGAAGTGGCTTCCACTGGAGCTTCATCCTCTTACATGAGGTCTGGATTTGGCTCCTTGCTAATGACCTGAGCAGGCTACGTGGGATAAACACATGCTCAACAGTATTATAGACAACACTGCAACATTATGTTTTATGTTTTTAGAAAGAATAACCGGTTCTCATTTTGTATCTCTGTGACAGAACAACATCAAAACTGCATTCAAGTATTTTCAGACTTGATCTGATTTCATAACCAGGATCTTTTTTGTCTAATATAAGAGGCTTCATGTAATCGCTTTTTAAAATCTAAAGCTTATGTTTGACAAGTAGGTCACTGGTTAATGGAGGCCAGTAAATCCAGCTGTTTATCTTTCTAGTAAGATGCATGCACTTTCTATAGGCTCTTGTCTGCTCAGAATGGTGATATGTACAGTCTTAATGGCACTCCCTCCCTCTTTTAGAGATGTGATCTTTATATTACCCTTAATCTATTCCTGTCACTTAGATTAAAAAAATAAACGTTACTGCAGTACTTCAACTGATTCCACATTTAACCCACAAATTTATAGCGCTGTTTTCTGATAAAGTCAATTGCTATGTATCTTTAAAACGAAAAGTCATTAATTTGTAATTTTATAAAGGGAAATTTACTACTGCGCATTGCTCACAAGCGTTCAGCTTCCTTATTTTTCCCTCTCCGAGCCCCAGTATTTGCATGTTTCTCCTGATGGATGTAGCTTCCACTAAAGGACAACAGCACCTTTCTTCCCAGTTACTTTGTCTCTTAATGCCAGGCAAGGAATTTTTCTTTAACCACTTTTGAAATTTAGGATTCCAGAAGGTGCTTAAGCATTACTGTAAAGCACTGTTAAGCTTTCTGTGCTGGTATCTATATATATAATAAAAATAAAGGGCTAAAAGAATTCATGAAGCCTCGTCTAATATGGCAGGTTCCAAAAGTCCTGTTAAGAAATACATATCAAAGGGATAAGTTTCCAGATGTAGTTTGCAAATGTCATTACTGTTACTTCACAGTGTTAAATTTGTAAGATTGCCATTGCAGCAGTTTGTGGAGGAAAAAAATATTCATTTGAAGATTATTTTCTTAATAAAGACTTTGAATAAGTACTAAGATAAAAGTACTAAAAAAAAGACACTTATCTTTGAAAAAAAGGGTTTTTTATTTTCTGTCAATAAACAATAAACTAAAACTTGTTTAAGATTTGTAATGGGATCGTGTAAATTAATGACGAGTTAGAGTTGCTTCCTCCTAAGCCAATCTTTGTTCTCCTATTTGCAAACAGTAACTATTATTTGCAAGTGTCTTACAGATCTAAATAGTGATCAGCAAGTTAAAAAATGTATGTAAAAATTATGGGATCTTAAAAAACATGGTGCCTTGGTTACTCAGATAGTTACTTTTGGCCTGTAGTGAGCCTGAAGAGCCTGAAATAAATAAAAGCAAGGCTATTGAAATGGTAAGATAAATTCCTGCTAGAACTAATACACATATTAATGTCTAAAAAACAAACAAACAAAAAAAAACAAGGAGGAAACCTAGATTCCTCAGTAGCAGTGAAGCAGTGACCACAAACAAATCCTTGCAACCTGGTTTTCCAGAGGTGCCCAAGTGCCCACAGGGGATTTCAGGTGTTTCGCGTGTATGTTAATAGAGGCAGCGCGTCACCTGGAGTGTGAATCCCAGGTGGCATGAGGCAGCTCCCGGGTCCAGGTGTCCCTCCTCCGTCCGGCCGCGTGTGGATGTGTGTGTCCCTTAGCGGGCGAGGACTGCAGCACATTGCTCTCATCCCAGACAAAATGGAGTGCAATGAAGCCGGAGCATGCGTGTGCCAGGGGCTTTGTCGGAGGATGGAAACCCGTCCGAGCAAGGTCCTGGGCAGGTGGCTGCCCAAGGAAAGTGGAAATTCCTGGCTGGACAAAGGACTGTGCCAGACAAAGGGAGGCAGGAGAAGAATGGGGGAAAGCACAATGGGGAGGCCAGTGCAGTGAGAGAAATCCTGAGATAAAAGGCAGGACCCCTCTCAGAGCCAGCGAGAAAAAGGGGTAGGATTTGCTTAGCTGCAGGACTTGTTTGGAGAGAAAAAAAAATGGACAGAGCTGAATAGACTGTATGATCAGACAAGAAACCATGAAAGAAAGGCTTGGGCTCCAACGTAGTCGTGTTGTGAAGCAAGAGAAATTCGCCGGGATTTATGAGATTATGTTTGGAGGAAGCTGATCATAACATCTGCCCTGTTCCTGTGCTTGTACAATGAGGAAAGCTGCCAGCAATCAGCTTTTGTAAAATGCTGTGAATGTCCTATGGCAGGGAGGAAAGAGAATAGACAAAAAAAAGGCACAACAGTTTGTGTGTAATTTCTGGGCATTTGCTAATTGAATGGACACACAATGCGCGTTCTCTTCGTGCGAGCAGGATTTGTAGCACCCTGTAGGAATGTGAGAAACGCGTTTGTGGGACATGTTATAGAAAGGGACTGAGTCCTCGGGCCGGAGTTGTACAGCTGCCGAAACATTTATGCACTTCTCAATGACTTGCCAGTGCGTTTTTGATCCGAGTCAAGCATGAACACACTGTATTTCTATCACATTAGCTGAGTATGTAATAATGTTTATGTTGGCTTTGTGCTGGTGTGGGAGGACAGATACCTAATTAGCAGTTTCCTGGGACAAAGTAACCCCTTCACGTGTTGACTCGTAATTGTCCAGGCCTTTACATCAGCTGGTTGAAGCTGATCCAAAACCTTAACCAAACACCTCCTGGAAGCTTTGTGTCCACATGCTCTTTGGCACCAGTGAATGTCTTGAGCAGTTTGGCAAATGTTGACAAATGTAGTGGTCTTTGCAGTGGGCTACCAACCCTGGGCAAGTTCGTGTGTTCAGGATCTGTACGTGCTGCTGCGGGGTGAAGGGCAGCACTGTATGCCAGTAATCATCCCACAGCCTTTATACTTTGCATCCTTATGCTGTATGCCCGCACCACATATTGGTGTGAAGGATGAAATCACGAGGCTAACGTGCACAAATCAAACAGATACCAGCTTCAAAACGCCTAGCGTACAGTATGAACAGAGACCACTTGTCCCTGAAGTCTCCATTCATTCTTTTTGAACCTGTAGTCCATGATATCAAGTCAAGATTTCAGCTGAGCAATATAACAAGTTGATATATGAGAGTGTTGAAAATCATCTACCAATGCAACATCACTTGAGTGTTGGATGTATCCCCGTCAGATTCTCATGCTGGAAACCTCATCCCTTGATAAATGGTCTTGCAAGGCTCCTCATTTGTCCTCAGTACTGCTTTAATGAAATTAGACTGAAACACCAGCAATATGTCTTGCTGTTACTCCCATCACAGAACACAGAAAGTCTATCATAAAGGTGTATCATCCACTCTTGTGGGTTTTTGGATTTCTTCCTGCATTTTCCAGCCATCTATCTTTAGCCCCAAGAAAGCCAAAGTATAAAACCCCAAACACCCTCTTTTCTAGAATACCTAATTTTGCCTAATTAAGATTTCATGATATTATCCCAGCTCATCTGAATTTTTGTAGTGCTTTCGATCTAGAACTTATGCTTAACGCAACCTTTACATCTGAATTCTGACAAAACAAATGGAGAAAACTAGTTTCAAAGTTAATGCCTCCCTGTAAATGGAACTGGCCACTGTAAATCTAGAACAGCTCCTGTCAAGCAACTCCATGTAAATGTGCATAAATGAGACATGAGTCAGTCTCCTGTCCCAATTCTTTTCAAGCAGCATTAAAGGCAAAGTGAGACAGCATGGTCACTTCAGGTATTTATTGATGGCCTCGTTTATATGTCTTCAGATAGATACCTGAAACTTTAATTTGGGTTTGTCTGGAGTTAATGAAAGCAAGAATTACTTGTTTGGAACCATCTGCTGGGTATCTCCTTCTGTCATTGGTGCTTCTTGTTATCTAGGCAGATAGAAAAAAAGATTTCAGATATTTGATGTAAACTAATGTTTCAAGTATTCTTTGGTATATATTGAAATATCCCTTCTAAATAAGGGTATTTTTTTTCCTTTAAATCAGTCGGATTTAACTAAACCATAAAAAAGTAAATGACTCCTTTTAAAACATTAGTACTGCTTAAGGGTGTCTGAAATCTTGCTTCTGTTGAACAAAAAATCCTATTTCTGTGGATAGTGTTTTAATCCTGCAGTAATCTTCTGATTTCTGACTGATTTCTACAGTATCTCTAAAAGGTAGCTGCTGCCTTTTTAAAGAAAAGTACCCGCAGGCTGTGGCTCTACTACACTAATGGCCAGACTGAGTTTGCAGCTTATAGTTGCTTTTTCAAGAATGCTTAGGTGACAAAGATCTGAACTTTTCTTTTACTTTTCCTAACAGAGCACTTCTTAAAATATGAAATGTGACCCCTGAAATATAAATATGTCCATATATTTAAAAATAGACTTGAATTACCTCACAGGGATGTGGTCCGTGCACATTGTGTAATTGGGACAGCCCTCTCTCTCTTTCTCTGTCAGTCTTCAGGGAGAGCAAATAATCAAGACTTTGCCTAAAGTGGCAACACTATAAGCCCCAAGGGTGGGAAGCTCATTCTTTATCTACAGGATGTCTGGAGTGATAAGTAGCTGTTTTAATAAAATTCATGCAGTGTTTCTTTGTCCTGACAAAATTATCATTTTCTGTTTGGTATGGTAAGTTTTAAGTGCAGCAAAGCCTGAAATTTAAGGCATAGAGCGAAGTAGCAGGATGGAGGTGCAAGATATTATCCACAGCTATGTAAACAGAGTCTTTAACTTCAGTTCTAGTTTGGGATTTTCACTGCAAGCGACTTTATATCACTCTTGTTATATCATAGCTTTCCTTTGGGCTAATCAAGTGAGGCTGATGATATGTCAGTGAAATGTGAAAGGTGAATCCTTCTACAAAACCCAGGTTAGCCTGAAACACGTCATAAAGTATATCACATCTGATATATGTTCCTTGTCTTACTAAGGCTGTCAGCTGTTGCTAATTCCTTTACAGACTTTCTGTGTAATATGTTATTAGAGATTAGAACTGTGTACTGATTAGTTTGGCACAGGCCAGTGCTCTGTAATAGATATTTGGCTGCAGATATCTCATTTGTACTTCCACTAAATGACATGAAACCTGAATTTCCTAAGGCTTCTGGTTTTACTTATTAATAAAACTTACATTCAGGATGTATGCTGTCAGAAAGAAAAAAAATCACTTTGAAGCAGCCTTGTTAGGTACACTCATGGTTACATTAGCTTCACTGAAACTACTCATACTGGGAAAAAAAGTGCATGTCCTTGTACCTTAACACATTGGGGCTTACCTGAAAAATTAAGATGTGCCCAGGCCCTAGAGTAACGTCTTCCCAAACCTTCCTCTTGCCTTGTTTTACACCTTTTTCCCCACATCTAAAAAGTGCTAACTCCCTCAAGGAGAGCTTGTTTCTTGACAGGTTTCCGATAAAAACATCTTATTGAATGCTGAAAAAAAAAAAAAAAACAAGAAACATAACTATGATTTTATTTCATCACATGTAAACCTGTTTTATTTTTTTCAGGAATCTGTTAACCCTCATTCTCATAAATTTAGACTGTGAAAATGACCATTAAGATAGGAAAAGGAGACTACGTTAGCCAATGATTTGCCTGAAAGTAGGCTTTTCCAGTGGAAAAAAAATGCACTCATGACAGAAGGGCTCATGAAATACCATTGAAAAGTGAAGTACATTGGCCAAAACGATTACACTTGGGTGGCATTTGCTATAGTTTGAAGCTGCAGCTGAGGCATATTGTAACGGCAGTACAAGAAGTACTATACTCAGTTTCCTTTACTAATTAGAAGGTGAAGAGAGCTCTCGGATGAGGTGCTGATTAGGAGGCGATGATAGCACTTCTGTCACACTAAGGATGCTCATTGGTCTTTCCTGTGTTAAACATATTTTTCCTAACCTCTCACCTTGCAAGAATACATTATCCAAGCAATGGAAAATTTCTGCAAGCATTATTTGTATTTGTACTGTGACTGTGTTACCTGTACATTTCACTAACTTCTAAAAATCTTCTGACAACTATATCAACAGCAGTTTCTAGCGTGGCCATCACTCCTGTTTTCAGGTGCTGTGTATTGGTCACTTCTTATCAGCATTAAAATACTTACAATTCATTTTCACATTAGTTGAAGGTCAAATTTGATTTTTGACTCTGTCTCCAATAACATCCTCAGAGACAAGTCTGAGCTAGACAGTGTCAGTGAGGCGGGCTGAAAACTGGCCAGATTGGCAGGCCTAGTGGCTTGTGATGCAAAGTCCATCTGGAGACCAGTTGCTAGTAGTGTCCTCAGGATCAGTGTACTGGGGCCAATACTGTTTAACGTTTTCCGTAGTGATGTGGATGATGGCACCAAATACCCTCAACAAGTCTACAGATGACACAAAACTGGAAGAAGTGGCTGAGATACCAGTGGTTGTGCTGCTGTTCAGAGAAATGGGCCACCAGGAACCTCATAAAGACCAAAAGAGAAGAAAGTGCAAAGCCCTGTACCTGGGCAGAATGACCCTATGCTCCTGTACAGGCTGAGGATGGCTGGCTGGAGAGCAGCTTTGCAGGAAAGGGCCCAGGGATCCTGCAGGATGCCACACTAGCCATGAACCAGCAATGTGCCCTTGAGGGAGGGCAGTGCTGTCCTGCGGCACTGGGAGCAGCACTGCCAGTGGTCAAGGGAGGTGACACATCCCCTTAGAGCTGATGAGGTCAAACCTGGAATGCTGTGTTCAGTGCTGAGCATCCCGGTATGTGAAAGACATGGGACCTAGTGCTCCAGTGAAAGGCCACAAAGATGATGAAAGGACCAGGCTGTCCTGTGAGGAGAGGCTGAGGGAGTGGGCACTGTTCAGCCTTCAGAAAAGGGGGATCTCAGGGGATCTCATCAATGCGTATAAATATTTGATGCAAGCGGGCAAAGCAGACAGAGCCAGACTCTTCCCAGTCGTACTCAGTGACAGGACAAGAGGCAGTTGTTACATTGATTGGTCTCCTGCATCTTTTTTGCTACTTATCACAAATGAATACTGCATTTCGGTAGAAAACACTTTCAACTGCCTGTAGGTAGATTTTATCACCACCACTCTGACTTGACCTTTATTCTTAAAGCTGCGCTTCTGTTTGTATGTCTACTGCAAAGAAAACCTATAAAGTTGTGCACAGCCATGTAATAATGGTGACAAGTTTATATTTCTTGTTCTGTGTCACTGAATCCAGACTAAAGAATCCTCTGCCCAGAACAAAGAAAGGGGGTAGGTATCTTGCTGCACATAAAATAATGATTTGTGTTGGATGGCCAGGCGGTGCTCAGAAAGGACATACAAGCAGAAGGACTGCCAGGGATAAGGAATCCAAATGGCACCCTGGACCCACCCCCACACTGTGCTAGATCTACTGAAGAAATATGCATTTTCTGAGTACTTTTCTGAGCCAAATTTCTATTGCCTATGCCTAGTTCAGCTTTTATAAAGGCAAGGTAGGACTTCAAGGACTGTGTTTTCTGAACAGGAACACCAATGCAAAGGCAATAAGGGGTCTGAAGCGAGGCTGCCATGCTGTCCTCACCCACACTGCTCTGTGCTGTAGCTTTGGCAGTACTTGTTTTAGCAGTTTTAAGGAGTGGAGATTTCAATAAAGAAGCTTCTGTTCTTTGCCACTACTGAAGAAATAAAAATGTTTTTACAAGTTAGGGTAGCGGAGTGTTTTATTGCTCACTGCCTAGCAGAGCAGGTAGGGTGATGTCTGGCAGCTAAAGATCTGCTATAGATTATTTTTATATTCTGTCACCATGTAGCATTTCTGGCTACCCATGAGTGTTACCAAGACACTTACTGGCGTTTTTAGCAGAGTGTATTTTTTTGCTGCCTTTTCTTTTTCTTTTTCTTTTCCTTTTTCTTTTCTTTTTCTTTTTCCTTTTCTTTTTTCTTTCCCTTTTCCTTTCTTTTTCCTTTTCCCTTTCCTTTTCCCCCTTTTTCCTTTCCCTTTTTTTTTTTCTTTTTCTTTTTCTTCTTCTTCTTCTTCTCTTTTTCAACTCAGAGGAAACTTTTTCCTGTGGGTTTACTATTGTTAAATGAATGGAGCATTTTTCAAGTAGACTGACTGCAAGTGTCCAGAAGTTGGTAACTGAGAGTAAAAAAATCTCTTTTTGAGTATACTTGAAAACCTGATGGAAACAATAAATAAAAGCTCCTCTCAATGTTCAGAGGGCAGTAGTGAATTTCAGACTAATTTCAGCTGAAGAGGTTATTTACTGTTTGTATTCATCTCTCTGCTCCTCTGTGAACCTGCAGTCTATATTATGGGCAAAATTGTGTAAACTAAGCTTTTAGCAAAGAATCATTTCAATGCTTTAAAAACTTACTTAGAAAACATTAAAAACATCACTTTTCTTTCATGCAGGAAAATTCTGAATTGTGAATCACTCCTCACTCCCAAGCTGGGAGGAGTGGCCAACACTCCCGAGGGCTGTGCTGCCATCCAGAGAGACCTAGACAGCTTGGAGAGTTGGGCAGAGAGGAACCTCATGGGGTTCAACAAGGACAAGTGCAGGGTCCTGCACCTGGGCAGGAATAACCCCAGACACCAGTACAGATTAGTGGTTGACCTGCTGGAAAGCAGCTCTGCAGAGAGGGATTTGGGAGTCCTGGTTGACAACAAGTTAACCATGAGCCAGCAGTGTGCCCTCACGGCCAAGGCCAATGGGATCCTGGCCTGAATGAGGAGGACCATTGCCAGCAGGTCAAGGGAGGGGATCCTGTCTCTCTCCTTAGCTCTGGTGAGGCCGCACCTGGAGTACTGGTGCAGTTCCGGGCTCTTCAGCACAAGAGGGACGTGGATCTTCTCGAGAGGGTCCAGCAGAGAGCGACAAAAATGATTAAGGGACTGGAGCAGTTGTCATATGAGGAGAGACTAAACGAACTGGGCCTGTTTAGTCTGGAGAAGAGAAGGCTGAGGGGAGATCTGATCAACATGTTCAAGTACCTGAGGGGTGATTGTAGGGAGGATGGGGCCAGGCTCTTCTCTGTGGTGGCCAGTGACAGGACGAGGGGTAACGGGGGTGCACGGTGGAACAGGAAGCTTAACCTCTATATGAGGAAGAACTTCTTTCCTGTGAGGGTGACAGAGCCCTGGAACAGGCTGCCCAGAGAGGCTGTGGAGTCTCCTTCTCTGGAGATCTTCAAACCCGCCTGGATGTCACCCTGTGCCACGTGCTCTGGGTGTCCCTGCTGGAGACATGATGGACTAGATGATTTCTAGAGATCCCTTCTAACCTTAACTGTTCTGTGATTCTTTGATTCTGTGAATCTGATCTAATTCGTATCTGATAATGGGGAACTGTCTTGGAAATATTGCTTCATATCTGTATCACTTCAAAACTCATTTTTAAAGATTTGGGTTCTGGGATCTTCCCTCCTGTCCCACTTCAAGATCAGGAAGAAGCTGGGAAATCTCCCCATCAGTGGCTGCTCTTTTGCATTTAAGCCCCCTGGAGGTCACTCAGAGCTATGTAGAAACTGTCCCCAGTCACTCTGTTTTTCTAGAAAGTCAATGTGTGAGTTTGGCTCCGTTGCTGTCATGTGGCAGATTTTTCCACTGTGAAGCTGCAGAACTGCTGCTGAGGAGGGCTGAATTCAGATTTTGAAGGATGCAGGTATTTAGACATGGGGAAATAAACAAAGATACCTGGAGGTATGCGGACAGAGGCGGAGCGGGAGGAATGAGCAGCACTTTAAAATGAAGGAGAGAAAGAGATGACACGTGTGAATGGCCATGGTGATGGGACCAGTGGGTGACACTTTGGTGTCACCGTACGGGCAGGTTTTTCCCTTTTTGTCCTTGACCCAACGAGGTATTAAAGGACAAGCCGTCACATGCTCTCTCTATGCAAGCCTGAGACTAGAGGAAACCCGGGAATATGCAGCACAGCCTAACATTTGTTTTACTAAAATCTCCAGTGAGGCAATAGAGGGTGGAAATGGAGCTTGATCACTTGGCTGGGGGAGAGAAGGGGAATCCAGGCCAAGTTGCAGGAAAAAAAAACAGCGTTGCTGAAGCGAGCCCTCTTGCCCTCCCTCATTGCTAGCAGGGCCTGGCTGCTGACGCACTCCCGTGCCCTGCAGCACCCAGGTACACCACGCATTAAACCCAACCTGCTCTGGGGCGCCCTGGCAGCCGGCCGAGCGGCGAAACAAGGCCGGGCTCGCCGCGGAGATAACGGTTATCGCGCGCCTGCGAGCGCGGCGAAAGAGGCGCTGCGGGCGGCTGCACGTCCGGGCCGCGCTGCCGCCTTCTGTACCGCAGCAGCGGAGGCTGCGAGCCCGGGACAGCCGCGGGGCGCCCGCGGGGGCTGCGAGCCCGGGACAGCCGCGGGGCGCCCGCGGGGGCTGCG
>VWPW01015223.1:15532-117938 GCA_013389825.1 Crypturellus undulatus
GCAGCGGCGCGGGGGAGGCGCGCAGGGAGCCGCGGGGCGGGGGGCCGCAGGCCGCGCCGGCACCTCCCTCCTGCGCCCCCCGCCGCCCCCACGTTATTTATTCACATTTTGGGGCGGACGGGGGGGACCCCTCCTTTGTCGCGGACGGGGGCGGGTTTTTGATTAATGGTTGGACGCGCCTTGCTGGCAGTGTTTTATTCTCTCTAGGTTTCCCCCCCTTTTTCTTTTTTTTTCTCTTTTTTTTTTTTTTTTGTTTAATCCCCCGCCGTTGGGGTACCTGGCGGGCGCGGGCAGCAGGCGCGCAGCCCTTGTGGGCATTGTTTGGTCGGGCGCAACTGGTGCGGCGCGCGGCGGCGGCGGGGAGGTGACACGGCCAGCGCCGCCACCGCCGCACACGGGTATTTTAAACGCTGCCTCGATGACAGCGAGCGCGATGCCTCTGCAGAGAACACGCCCCTCGGAGCTGTTTTTTTCTTTCCCTTTTTTTCTTTTTTTTTTCTTCCCCAAGCAGCAGGAAATGATGCTGCCTTCAGATTATCTGGCTGCAAGTTGCATGCTCGGTTAGGCCAAAACAAACGGGGATGACTTGGCTGGTTTGTCCGAGGAAATCGCAGTATTTTTCCCTCTGCTCGGGGACAGCGGAGCTGCTGCTGGTGCTGCTGCCCATGAAGCACCTGGGCCTGGAGAATCCTGCTGCTGATCTCATGGCCGCGGCGGCGCGCGCAACGCGTGTGACGCGCAGTGCGTGGTTTGTTTGAATGCCACAAAATTGAGGGAATCTAAATTTGCTACCGAGCTACTGCCACACTGAATCTGCGGCTGCTTTCCTTGATGAAGACCCAATGCGCATATTTTGCACAAAACAGCAATACCAAAATTCTGGCTTCTTATTTTATTTTTAAGCTTTTGTAGAGACCAAGACCTACTTGCATAAAACTCAGTGCTCCCACTTCCTAGGTCTGCGTTTCCGCTGAGCAGTAGATGATTCTGTTTTCAAGAATTTCTGTCTCCATTTCTATCACACAGCTAAGCAGAAATAGAAAGTTAATTTGGAATGAATTACCGTGCCTCTATCTGCAGCTACCGTAACGTGCATTATGAAAACCTTTGCCGACTTGGATTCTCCCTTATGCTTTGGCCTCATGTTTACATGTAGTTTCTGCGCCCTTGAGCTAGTCGATTTTCTTGACCACCTGCCCATCATAGGCTGTGACTAGGAGAGGCTTTTTGCCCGACTGCTGTGTTAAGCAGGCGATGACAGAAATAATTATATCAGTTTTCCAGAAACCATGAAGTTGCTCTGCATCTGAATAGTCTTTCATCCAGATGAGCACTTCTTACAGTGTCACGGGGCATTGTCTATCTACAGCAGCATAATGGAAGGCAGAACTACTAATGCTAATGTTACATCTTATTTTAGGGCCGTAGATGAATAATCCAATTAAATGCATCTAAGAAATAAAGCTTTAATGCATGAATAAAAAACTCATTTGAGTAATCAGATTTAGGTTCTCTTTTTCCCTGAGAAAGCTTACAGAAATCTGCAGAATCATGGCACCCAGCTCTGTCAGTTCCCCCTTTCTCCAGTGGGGAGAATGATACTTTAGAGCCCAAGATGAAAACAAGCTTTAAGTACTTTATGAAGTGATTTTTCAAGCGTAACAGGAGAGGAACCTTACAAAAAATATGTGAAAACTGCAGTGAGAAAAGAACGCCCTTTTAACTTTCATATAGACCTTTAATAATGAGATTAGCTTGGGCCTTGCCGAGGATGAGTTGAAGCTGAAGATCGCTGAATGTTGTGGATTAATTAATACATTCAGTCGGATGGGCACTGTGGCCCTGCCGCACTGCTGGTGCCACGCTGACCTGGGGGAGCTGGTGCAGCTCCAGCGTGTGCCCCGTGCGCTGCTGTGTGCCCCACGCGCTGCTGTGTGCCCCGTGCGCTGCTGTGTGCCCCGTGCGCTGCTGTGTGCCCCGTGCGCTGCTGTGTGCCCCGTGCGCTGCTGTGTGCACTCACACACTGTGGCATCCTGCAGCTGTGCTCTAAAGTGGACCTCTGCCTTCCCTGCGTGAAATGAGGTGAAAGGCAAATACTGAATTTCTCTCCAGTAATATCCAGAATGCATTCCCGTTCTCATTTAGCATAACTCTTGTTTCCTAAATATTTTTAAACAAAGTAATTGTTGATCAGAGTAAACTGTAATTTCCAATTTAGCTCTTCTCAGATCAGCTCTACTATTTTTAAATACCCGGTTCCTATATCTAAAGACTTGACAATGGCAGTGCTTGAAGCAGATTTAAAAAAACAAGGCAGGGGATACCGTTTTGCTGATTAGGAAGCTGACGTGAAAGGAGTTGCCTGAAGTTATCCACCGAAGTTGAGGACATATCAGGGAATTGAACCTATACCACACGAGTCCCAGCCATGTGCTCTGTATACAAAGCCACAAATAGTTTTCACGAGGCTTCCAGAGGACGTATTATATTTTGCAGACTGGGACATACAGGCCTGGGGTGTTAAGTTTCTCATCCAACCTCACTTAGCTGGTAAATGGAAACCAGGCACTTGGGCATAAAATTTAGTCGCAAGGAGGTGCTACCTTTGACAATAAATAATTGTAGTAAATCTGTATTTCTCTGGGAAAGTGCTGTTTGTTTTCCAAAGGAAGTTTTCAGCTTGTCGACTGCGAGCATTTCACATCAGACTAGCTTTGAAGTTTGGTTGGAACTGAGGTGTTGTTTTGTTGGCCCAGAAAAGACTTGGGCTCATTTCTGAGAACAGCATCACAATTATATGTTCAAAGAAGACTGAAATAATTCAATCAGAAACCAAGTGAGCAGCTGTGTGGAGAATTTTGTAAACAGGGCATGTCATGTTTTTTGGGTTAGCCTCGGCGTTTTGTGTGCTTGATCAGCTCATCTTTTTTTTTCTAGAGCTAGCCATACAAAAAGATTGAATATTTCGGGGTTTGAATGGCATACCTACCCTAAAATACTCGTTCTTAAAAGGGAAGAACTACTGGAACCCTCCTTAGCAGGATATGACCCCTAATGTTGCATTGTTTGCATGCTGCTAGAAAATTGGTTTTAATTGTTCTTTTGTACACTAGCTATATTTAGTTTTATGCCCAGAACTTTCAAGAGAGTGTTATTTTTTTCTAATTACTAAGCTTTAGCCTTATGTATTCAATTTACAAAACAAAAGAAAAACAAACTAAAAATACCCTTTTGTACCCATGAGTACTCAGTTTCTGGTGGTATCTGTTAAAATACCTTTTGTAAGTGTCGTCTTCCTTTCGGGAGCCGCTGCTTGTGCCGCTGCTGTGGGGCCGCGCTGCGCGCACGGGGAGGGCTCAGCGGAAGTGGCGGCTTCCTCATCCACCCCCCAGACAAGCCGTGGTGCTTTGCGCTGTGTGTCTGGGTGCATTTTGCTGCAGCTTCAACGCTGCAGGTCTATATTTCTGTTACGTAAAACTGTGTTTTGGTCGTTGACTTCACAGCTCCCCCACCACTTCGCGCCATGGCGTGCGTCTTGGTAGGGAACGTTTCCTTGGTAGGAGACTGCTCCTATTTTATCTATTACAAACCAGTTCTTCCAAACATGCAGAGCTGTGGAGCCTTATGGATAGTCCATAGATTTGCTGCTTTACCTTGCTTTGGACAGAAGGTATATCTTACTCCAAAATTAAGTTGCATTGAATATAGTAAGTAGGTAATTCCATTGGCAATCAATAAGGCCATTTATGTTGATGAAATTAATAGGTTAAAGACTGGGCTTTTCTTGATGAGGTAGGGGAAAAGAGGCTGAATAAATGCAGGGGGTTGTTTTCTTGTTTCATGATACTGACAGGCATGACTGTCTTCATCCTCTAAAATGGTCAATGCCAGTCAAAGCAAATGATGCTGAATATACTGGTAATTTATACACCATTTCCAGACCTGCTGGCTGTTGGCCTAACTGGTGTTATTGTAGGTTATGGGAATTTCACTCTAGATTTCAGTGGAAGGAGGAGATAGGCAACACTAAATAGTCGTAGAAATCGCACCCCACAAATTTGACCTGAGCTTTTGTAAGAGAGGCCTTTGGGACGAACCCTCTTGTCCGGGAGACGTCTGGAATGCAGCATTGGAGTTAGCCGTCCCAATGACTTGCAGCAAGTGGTGCCCATGGGTGCGAGTGGCACCCTGCAGGAACTCCCCTTGCCTCCTGTCAGCTTAGATGCCTTCTATTTGCTCTTCTTTCACTTTCATAAAGCTGCCTTCCTGTCTCTGCTGCCGCAGCTGCTTTTCTTTAATCTTGTTTTCTGCTTAGGGGGTTCTCTGCCTCGGGAGAACGGTTTTGGTGAATGCCGAGTGCTGGACAGGTCCAGCTCTCCGAACGGAGCCCAGGGTACCGTGCGAAGCTGTTTATAGATGCCTGAGAATCACATGCGACGGCAAGTAAATAGTTGGGATGGTTTTGAGGACGACGGCGCCTGCTCAACACCGCCCTGGCGGTTGGAAGCCTGAGTGCTCACTGCCTGTCCTAGTGCTCTGCCACGTTTCATCCCGATTTAGGTTCTCCTCAGAGAAAACACATGCACAGTATTTGGGGTTGGAGGTGTCACCCCTACAGCCACCCTAAAAAAGGAGAATAAGGGCTAAGAGGGAAAGAGAGCCTTACTGGGGGGCACGTGGGGAAGGGAAAGCAGAAGGTTCATGCAAGGAAGTGAATCATCTTTTCTGCCTGTGGCAAAGAGGCTGGAGCGGGTGGGAGCTGCACCAGCCCTTGCGGGTTTCTGAAGCGCCCTGCGGGTGGGTGTTTGGGCCCCACTTTGCGTGGGATATGATTGATGTGGACTGGATTCTGCCTTTTTTTTTTAGCAGCAGACATTTTACCTTCAATGTAGTTTCTTCAACACCTGGAAGGCAGGTACAGAAGAATGCTACACAACAGAATCTGTATGGGAAGTTAATTTGGAAGTGGGGCTGTGGACCAAGATACCCAGATTAAAGCTGTTTCTTTGGAGTTTTTCTTTGCTGCATGAGTAGCTAATGAAAATGAGACCCAGCTCCCTCATTGCAGGCTACACCCAGCTGCAATCCTTGAACCTGTCGAGGTATAAAATTGCTTCGAGGGGGCAGCAGAAGAAACCCAGCGTAGTAGGTCTGAATTTGAGGCTTCTGTATTTGAATGAGCAACGCTTTAAAAATAACTTCAGAAGGTCTGGTTTGGGGGCTGTGGGCTGCCAAGGCTCCTTTAATTTGACAGCCTTTTGGCCCTCCTCGTGCCCAAGCATAATGACTTGGTAGGGGAGCAGATAAAGCATGTGCCAGCTTCTCATTCTGAAGATGCAACTTGCAGCCTTTGATAATTGGAAACGAGCGGCCTCCCCACATCTGTTCCCAGTGAGCCGAACTACCGAGAGGGATGGCATGGAGGCGGCAGTTGGGAACAGCAGCGGTGACAGCGGCACGGGGAGCCACCTGGAACACCTGCCCAATCCACATCCCCGGCTATGGGCACCGGTCAGTCGCCCCTGCTTGCAGAAGCACAAAACATAAGGAAAAACATCCACAGTCTTTCTGTACATGGATTGCATTGGCTGATGAGTAGCAGTTGCAGTCCTACCAGGCTCAGATCTCTGCTGCCTGAGTCCCTAGTAAAGTGTCATTTGGGTGTTTTTTACTTACATTTAGATGGAAGGAGAATATTGTCTGTAAAAGCCTACTGAACATCCATTTGACTTTTGTTTTTTATAGGATGCCCTTTTTAATTTTAAAACAGCTCTATTGGTTTCATGATAACACATGCATAATTCAAAATGAAAATCTGCCTGTAATATTTTGATGGAAATTATTCTAGTTTCCTGATGGTGAACTAAATATTTGATGGAGAAAGCTCTATATACTGAAAATATACCCATTAAATGTCTTGGCTTGCAAGTGGTTTTTCATTTCATATAAAGCTCTATGCTTATGGAGTTGTGCTTTTATATTAAATCTGTTTTTTTTTTTTTTTCCGCTATGCTGTCCAAACAGGAAATGTAAACATTAATCAGTGAGCAGAGACGTAAGGATGTAACTTCTGTAGGAAATCCTAGGACTGTGCCAAGTTGCTCTGCCTGGAGATGAATATCCCATGCAGACTGTGGTCTTGCTTTTCGGCCCTCACTTATGTCCATCTTGCATCACTCGCTTGTGTTGGCGGGGGGTGGGAAGAGGTTTGAAATATGGGTGAAATGAGAAAAGATGGAGCTGTGAATTGGGGTCCTGCATTGGTGGAGGGACAAGGAAGAACTATTGGACTGAGCTCACATGAATTTAAGCAGAAACATGGAGTGATCTCTAGAATTGTATTTTTAAAAGCTATCATTAACTGAAAAATACTCATTTAAGAGTTTATTTGGGATTTCCTCTTTGTGCAAAATGGGCACTTTTTCACCAGTATGACAACTAGAATAAAGAATAGCTCTTTTTGCTTTGATAGAAGAAGGTGAAGCACTGGTATATGTTCCTGTTTTTCTTTGTATGCTTGTATGTATTTTTCGGCACAACTCCAGAGGCTTAATTTCTAATATGCTTTCTTGGAAGCTTCAAAGGTAGTTAGAAAGTTTACAGACAGCTGTCATTTTATTTGCTTCAATGTTATCCCTTAGGAGTAATTTATGTGGCCATCCCCTCTGCAACAGGGCTTCCTAGTACTACCCAAGTCCCCTGCCCCAAACAGCTGTAATTATTCAGCGATGCACTTGAATGCAAATTCTTGCTTGTCACTCTGGAATGCAGTGTTGACTCTCAGAAGGGCTTGCTGGCAATACGTGTTAAACAATTTGGGGGGAGTGAAAATTAATTTTAGGCAAATTTTGCATGGTTGTTATGCTTAACTTTTAAATCTCTGTGGAGTTTGTCTAGTAGTACCATGAATAGGAAGCACTAAAATATTTGAAGTAGAATGTGGATTTGCTTTTTTCATGCCTTCAATGTTACATAAATCATGGCTTATTAAAATAGCTGTAGAATCTGTGTGTAATGGTTTATATGGGAGTGGAGTATATAACCCAGTGGTATGAGAGCCCCTTGGGAACCTTCTGATACATAAAGACTTTCTTAGGGAAGTGCTGAGCACATGGAGGCAGTGACATGGTAATTGGTGGAATAAAAGGACTACATTTTCTAAAAGGACAACATTCACATGTAAACAGCCGCTGTGTCAAAAACTTTGTTGTGCAGAATAGGGTTAATTATATTTTGTTGAAACATTCTATGGCTTCCATATCACTCTTTGTCCGCATTAACATTTTGAAGTTTTTCCCCAGGATGTTATTTAAAATGTAGACTGCGAATCAGGCTCTGAAAACACTGCCTTCAGTCAACACATTCCTTCTGTGCCACTTGTCAGACTTGAGGAGGTATAGGGAATTTATATATATTGCTGCCTGCCAAAGGCTAGAGCTCCAATGTACCATTTTTGATCTGTGTTCCCCAGGTGAGAAACGAGTTTTAGCAGCTGGGATGCCATGGTATTGCCTTGTCTTTTAAGCAGTCCTGTTTTTTGTGGGGTGAGATTTATTTTTCTAGTACCTTAAGCACTAGCTCTTGAGTTGTTACTGACGTGCTATGAAGTATGGACTTAATGGCCCTGTTGAACATGAACGACCAAACTGCCCTCAAAGTGAAGAAGGCCAACCCCATACTGTGGGGGGGTGCAAGTGGGTAGCCTGCAGCTCCAGGGAAGGGATTATTCTCCTCTTTTGGTGCTTTGAGGCTGTGTCTGGAGCACAATATCCATTTTTTGGGCTCTTCAACTGGAGAAAGAGCCAGAACGCTCCTGAGAAGTGTGCAGGGAGAGGCAACGGACACCAGCCGCCACAGTGGAAATTCCAGTTAGATACTCGGAAAAGTGTTTCCACAGTGGGGACAGTCAAGCTGGAAGATGCTGTCTGGAGAGGCTGTGGAATCCGTGGCGCTGGAGATCATCTGGATGAGCCCATCAGCAGCCTGCTCTGTTGGCTCTGCTTTGAGCAGGAGGTTAGCCCAGATGACCTTTGGAGTTTCCTGCTTACCTAAATTACTTTATGATCCAACTCTGTTCTCTGATAAGTGTAAACACCCCTCATAGCACATAAAACAGAGTCATCAAGTTGGACACTTAGAAACTGAGAGGAAAATCATAGCAAATAATTCAGGCACCAGGATGAGATCATCCTGTGATCAGGGATTCAAATGGAAAAGAAAAAATGTGTGTATGCAGCATCAGTTTTGGATTAAAAAGGTTAGTTGCAGCCTGTAGGTATGCATCAGGTTGAACTGCTTGCTAATTAAGTCTTGCCAATGTTTCTGCTGCTACTTCATTGTATTGCTTAATATTGCATTCTGGGCATCACTGGGAGATTCTTGTGCAGTATCAGTTCAGTTACACAGAAGAGGTTCATAGTGATACAGAAGAGCAGAAGAAGAGTTCTGCTATGTAATAAATTAATTATGTACATTGCAATGAAGGATTATGTTTTGAAGTTAAAAGCAGACAAATCACACTCTTGGCTTTTAATAAATTGTAGATACCTACTTTTCCTGAGGAAAATACTGATGTTATTGATATGTTTAATCTGCAGAAAACTTGGCTATAGGTATAGTTCTTAAACCGTATCAGATGTGTGCTTAGTTTGACCTACTTTTACAGGGAGTGGTGTGAAACTGTCTTCTCACATGACTTACCCCAACATTGTGAGCACTGGAAAGATGAAATATTCACACTGTAGCGTGGGTTATTATGTTCTAACTGAAATTATACATAGTTTGTAGGTAACTAAGCAATAAACCTTTTTTTTTTCCCTTGTTCACTGTGGGCGTTGAACTTGCTAGTGTCACTGTTTGCCAGCTGGAAGCAATGTACTTTAGGAATTGACCTCAAGATATTCCATGAAGGGAGGCCAAATCCTATTAAACAGGACATCCATGCTTCTCTTAGCTTAAGGTGCAGGGCTTTACCACAGCTCCGAGATAAACTCTTGTAAGTCTCTTCTTACAGTTGCAATTGCATCAAAGCAGTAAGTGCCATCTAAAAAACATTATCTGAGAAAACAAATCATTGGGGATTTCCTTCTTTAAACAGGAAAGTGATTTTAAAAACTCAAAACTAAACCCAAAACTTAAAAAGGACTACACAGACCTTTAGAGACCAACGTAGTTTTGAGGAAGCTTTGCTTGGTCCTGGTAGTTTCAACAATTGCATTGGTCGTGCAACAGTGGCAAAATAAGTCTGTGGTTACTGGCACACAGCAAGAATAATACATTACATAAATCACAGATGGTGGAGCTAATGTTCGTAAAGCATAATTTACTCTGTGAGAGATGGGTGAATACTAGTCTTAGCCTCTCTAAAATTACTTTAGCAGTTAGCAATTCCAAGTGCAATTGCTTATTCTGAGCAATTTGAATCTCTCATATTCTAGATAGTCTTCAGTAATATTAATTCTTAAGTGCAGGTCATTGACTAGTGATATCTTGAGAAGCAAAATAATTTCAGCGTGTCTCCTTGGCTGTTATAGTATTAGTTCATGAGAGTGAAGGAGGAGGTAACCTTATTTTGGTGTCCAAAAGCAAAATTAAGTGTCATGGTTGGAATAGTAACACTAGGAATATTTCCGATATTGATAGTGATCTGTAGGAAGTTTTATGAGGCAGAGTTTTTATTCAGGCCTATATCAGCAAGCCCAGCAATGTCAAAATGCAGAGACTTATTTTTAACCTAAATTTCATCAGAGATGGTGAGAGGGAAAAGACAAAGAGAGACTGAACACAGTCCTAGCCCATGCTACTGAAACTTGCCCACCGAGTGCCTTGCACACCCAGCAGAAAACTGGGTTTTGCCTGGCAATTCTCTTCCCTTCGAACCCTGAATGTCAGCAGAGCTGAGTAGAAACGGAAACCCCGGACGACTGTGCTAGAGTTGGAGTTTTTATGCAACAAAAACTAATAGAGTTTCAAGGAGTGCTGTGTCAGTGAAAGCAACCAGTGTGCCTGCACATTGCTGTCATTTGCTGTGAACACACTGGTTTGCAACAGCAGGGTGAAAGTGGTCCCAAATAAAGGTTGTCTTAACTTACATCCCTGCTCAGTATCGTCTGTTGTCCTTCCCCATGCGTGGGACAGCCCTCATCCCCACAGCAAGATCTGCTGTTGGGGGCAGAAGGAACGTCGTGATGCCTGAAGCTTGGGTGCATCTATGTTCATTTATAGCACAAGAGGTAAAGATTCATCTGGGGCAGGGCAATACTGCTGCGTTGCAGAATTTGAGGGAAGGAAAGATTTATTGGAGTCCATCTCCAACCAACGCAGGACTATTGCCATGAGACGCTGTCCAAGTGCTCCCTGGTGAAACATCCTGTGCCTGCAATAACCAGACGCACTGTTAAGTGTGCGGCAAGCACCTGTGAGGACACTGAGGAAGCAATGGTGCATTCCCCTTGGCGTTATCCTCCCATTGCCCCTTCTTCCCGGCTATTCCGCGGTCTCCGGCCGTCCTGTCCGTGCTGCTGCTGAGTCACGGCTCCGCGGCACGGCGCATACTTGGCTCCTGGCAAGCACGCGAGGCGCTTGGAGCGCGCTCCGGCCCCCCGCCAGAAGGGCTGGATAGCGTTACACAACCTCCCGCGCCGTTACGTTATGCTCCGGGCAAACTGGTGTGTTACGTTAGCCTCTCACCTCACTTCGCAACGGTGGCGAGGGGGAGGGAGAAACCCCGCAGAGGTCAAAACTAAATTAATTTGGTGACTTCATCTTACGGACTGTGCTGGGTCGTGTGCCCTGCTCAAAGCCCCGAGCCTGCACACGCCATTTTCTGGACTTCAAAGGCGGAAACGAGCCGCAGCGTGAACCTCGGAAAGCAGCGGAGCGCCCGCCCTGCCGGAGCTGCCGCAAGGTTGGAGCGTCGCCCGCGCTTGCATCGCTGAAGATAGGGCCTGCGGGGCTAATAACCTAGGTGCTCGTAAGCTACTTCCAGGAGGTGTATTTTTTTTGTTAATCAGGGTTTCTGGATAAAAATAACCAGAACCTCCTCCCAGGGGTAGATGTTTCCCCAACGCAGTGCAGGGGGCACTTGGGCATCTCAGCAGCGTTTTCCCCACGAGGTGCCGGGCGCTGCTCGAGGTGGCAGCGGGGTAGGGACGGGCTCTCCAGGACCGCTGTCCTCGCTGCCCGTGCTTGGAGATTCACCATGTGAAAATGGCAGGTCATCCATCGCCAGGTGGGAGCAAGAGGATAAAGGTTCGCCCGCTCTTCGCAGAGCCCTGGCCAGGAGCTAGACGCTTGCGCGCTTTTGTCTTGGAGAACTCAGATTTGTCTCATGGAAGATGGCTGGATCTGTCAGTTTTTCCGGGATTTTCTAGTTGCACAATCATTGCAGAACCTTTTCTCTCCCCTTTGCAGAAGTCTGAGAACTAGTTTCCTCAGAATCAACGTTTTTCACAATCCCAGTGTCCCTTGTGAAACATGGACTATTTTCTAGTGTGATGAAAATGTTGCCATATGTATCTTTGTTACATCTTAAGATGTTAGAGGCGAAAGCTTTGGTGGGGGGAGAGTGGTGGTAACTACTGCAAATAAAAGGAGCCTGTTTTTGAATCAGGTTATTTTTTAGCATAGCCACACTTGTGTTCCTCTCTTTCAGCCCATTTCAAAGGTTTCTGTGATTCTTCATTAATAACACACCTTCATAATTTGTAATAACATTCATTTTATATTCGTATTCATGCATGCTTTCCCAACAGTAGCAGTGCCTCTCTTTGAAGCACTGAGTGTTGCTGCTAATGCTGTATTACAGTTTTTTCTAAGGGCTGGTCCGAGTGCTGGGCATTGCTGTGGTTCATCTGTAACCAGGTCTAGCGAATGCACCTTTGTAGAAGTAGTATCAGTTAAAGGACGAGAATCGATTTTGTGTCAGCTACAGAAATCTACCTTTCTGAAGTCTCTATCTTTTGTCCAGAATGTATTTTTTAGTTAAGATTCATAAACTCATAGGAACTGGTTGGAAGAGCCTTTCAGGCTATGCAGATATTCCAGCTAAAATAAGGCTATGGGTAGTTAAGTGATAACGCTGCACTGTAGCTCTGCAGGCAGAGGGGAGTCCTGCATGAAGTGTATTAGTATTGCTGTGGAGACGGGAAACGGGCAATGAATTTCATTGCTCTGCACTGCCAGTGGCAGCAGGAATGAAGGAACCGGGAGGCAGCCTAAGAATGAAAAATTGTCACTTGTGCTGTGCAAATCTGACTGGCCATCACAGCCATAAAATCCAAGTGACTCACTGGATGTGAATTGCTGTAATTTCACAACTGTTTAGTGACTATCTTTAAGCAAAGTATTTTGCAAAAGTAGGCAGTAGACGGTGTAAGGCAGTGCTAGTTATTGGGCCATCTCAGAATTTTTGGCTCGGATATTGTTTGAATACTTTTAGTTGTGTTTTTCAGAAGGAGGTCAATGTCTAGAAAAGAAACAGTATTTTTCTGCCTCACAGATAATATGGGTTTTCTTTTTTTTTCCTTTGTTTTTTTTTTCCTTTGTCTTCTAAAGCAGTATGTACCACAAAACACCATTGCCATCACTATTCGGATTAGAGTATAAACCAGGCCTTGATATCCATCATAAACATTTATGTAGGTCAGAATCTCCCAGCTTTGGCAGGCAGTCTATAATTTAAAAGAGCAAAACCGAAAAAAATGCACTAATCCAATCGAACTAAATCTCTTAGTGCTGTAACCTCCCTTGCCTTTAAGCAGAGGACTGCAGGGAGAGGAGCAGTAGCAAGTCTGCTGCTCGCAAGGTGTGCGAGGTGTTAAGATTGCAGCATTCAAGCAGTCAAAATGTACATGGATGGATGTGGCCTGCCTAGACTTTGTGAAAGCTTCACATCATTTCAGGTCTTCAGGTCACATCCATTTGTGAAGCTAAAAGGACATTCGAATTGAATGAGATGCATCAATAATAATGTTTTTGTAACATTCAATGTTATTAGTAACAACACACAAGAGATTTGACATGCAGCATTGTAAAAGGTGGGGATTCTCCCACTGTTACAACCAGAGCATTATTCTCTCCTTTATTTCCGTGGTAATATCTCATTTCAATTCATCTTTAACTGTTTGAGGTTTCTGACTAGGATAGAGCATTTGCTGCAAAAATTACTTCAGTTACAGCAGCCTGCCTTGAGGGAACTGATTTTTGCAATTGCATTTGCTGTAGGAGCACGACACAGCTCAAAAGGAAGGGTAAGAACAGCGCGTTATGACAGAATGTACTGTCGTTTTTTTGTATTATCTTTCTGTCCTCAGGACTCCCTTCAGCAAAGACCACTCCAGAGTAAGTGGGCTCTAATGGCTGTGGATAGCATGTATGTAATGAATGTAAAAATAGTAGGCAATGTCTAGCTGCAAATCAACTACCACTTCAGGATTATACTGAAGGGTGAATTCCCCTTCTGAGGGCTGTGGCCACTGACACTCAGGAGTTTCTTCTCTCAGGGTTTTTTGCTTTGCAGTAGCTTTCATCTGAGAAACCCTTTCCAGCAGCAGCTAGGGCGGTCTTGCTCAGCTACATCTTAGCCTTTTTGTCCTATCTTCTGCTTCAGCAATTTTTGTTGTGAGAGCTTTTCTTTTGCTCAAAATACTTATCCTAGTGCTATCGGGACAGCTCTCCTTTTCAGTGTCTATCCTGGTACTATCAGGGGAAAGCTCTCCTTTTCAGTATCACACAGACGTCTTCTGTGGCTAAATACTTAGGACCATACCTTGCCTAATTCTGCAGTACAAGAAAGCATTATAATTTCAGAGATGATTGCCCGTGTGTTCAGTAATTACACTGGAGATAAATAGATTCATTGCTGTAATCCCTCCAATCTTGCCTTTATGAAAATACCTGATGGCTGAAGACTCTGTGCTGAATGTAGTGGCTTAAGAAATTAATACTGCTTTGGGTGGGCAGTTGACCAGCGGATGTGCTGAGCTGGTATTGCTTTGATTTGGGAAGCTTCTTAAGCATGGACGTGCTTTTTGGGCACCTAACTAATCCTATGAATTCATGTCTGCAGTGCTTAGCTGTGCGTGGGTAAAAGTATTTTCTGAAATGGCCTGAACTAACATGCAAAGACTCTACTGTAGCTTGTTCACTTTTACTGGGGATTTAATTTCAGTTTCTTGCAAGTAAAATAAAGGAGAGTCTTTCACGACAGTAGCAGTGCATTGCTAGAAGCTTTAGATGTGCCCCTGCATGCTCTGAACTGCGCGATGCAGTTTTCTGTCCCAAAACAACTTGTGCCGCTAGACATCCGTCGGGAACAGGGGAACTTGAGCATTGCAGTGAGGTGGACGCCGTTCTTCAGGCTTCGGCAAGCCTCGTGGCATCCTTGCTTGCCAGCCTGCAGTCTAAACAAGAGAAGGCAAAACAAGTTGAAAATGTAAATAATGCGCTGGAGAGGAAGGAATAAGCAATATTATTAAGCCATGCAAACAAGCTGCTAGCTGCTTGGCCCTTCATGGAGCACACAGGGCTCCACCTGCCCAGGTCTTCCCTTGCGCCGTGTTAGAGGTGTTCGTTAATGCGGGTTTGAATCCGGATCAGATTTTTAGTAGTAGTTTAACATGCAGGATACTGAGTCATTTCGGAAAAGTTGGGCCCAGCTGTGGGTTTCAAGCACTGGAATTCAAGCCTGTCACAGACAGCTCCTCTCTTCTATCTAGTTGTTCTTTTTTTGTTTTTTTCCAAGGTCTGCCTGTGCAGCAAACAGGATATGTGTGTCTGTGAGCACCAAATTAGAACACACTTACTGTAAAGGAAATCTTTCCTAACTGTGTTTGTTTAAGAGGTAGCCACAGAAAGATGGGGGCAGAAGAACCAAAGACCTTGGAGCTCTGTCAAGAAGAGAGACCTAGAAGCTTCAGGCACGTGTGTTAACAGGTCGCTGTAAATAACAGCTTGTGCCATTGCATTGATTCTACCAAAATAAATACCCATTTTGCAGAAGTCTGTTTCAAATTGTCTTGATACACCCATGACTGGACATACATGTACAAATGTGAAGCTCTTCTCCCTAACAACTATCCCAAGCTTTTCCTTGGCCCATAGATGACCGTAACTCCTTCCATTGGCACCCACCGTGTAAATAACACTCCGAAGCACATCTGTAATGTTATTTTAAACCTCAGATTGTTCATTCTCTTACGATTTCCTGCTGCATAGTTCTCAATCCCATACAGGGCTGCAACGGGTTTGTTTGCCCTCCTCTCGGGGATGAAAGACACTTCTCTCTTTATGATTGCTTTGGGAAGAGAGCGACACTTTCTTCCTGTATGGAGACTTTCTTAAGCTTTTTAGCAGGGTTAACTTGCTGCTTTCATTGCTGGTAGCTGGTGGTTGTTGAGTGTTTTGCTTGGCCTAAGGAGGCCAATTAAAATTTGGACCAACTAATGATGATTCCAAAAGAGAGTAGCTTTATTTCAAATGCTATCATCTAAATATTTTGACTTCTTTAGAATGAGTGAGCTGTCCCATACTGAACTGTTGGTTCAATATTAAAGTTACTACAGTGAATCTTAAATGGGTATTAAATTAACTATTAAACTTTGTATTTATAAGCAATATTTATTCTTTTTAATAGTGGAAATGTTAGTATCTTTCTACTACTTTATGTATAAAAAAAGATAAAAATACTAAAATAAACACGGTAGAAGTTTTAAGCTTAAGATACTATCAGTAACAACAGTGCTGTTTATCTGTTCAGCCTGTCTTCCAACCTAGCGCTGGAAGCTAAGCTCTCCTAATTAGACATAACAATGTGGTTTTAAGGGTAACAGGGCGCTCCCTATTTCCAAGTCCCGCACCCAGCTCAGTGCAGGAGCTGAGCGTGTGCCAGGAGAGCAACCCGCGCTGGCTGCTGCGGCGACTGCAGCGCGGATGGAGCTCCCGCAGCTCCTGCTGCTGCGGCTGAGGAGGCTGCAGGGAGCTCGGGGTCGGGAGACCTTCACACGTGGGGGGATAGGGACAGTCTAGATGACCCTCCTGTGTCTGTGAAATTTGCTCTTGAAAGGGAGTCTGGATGATGGACTTCATCTTCATCATTCTGCTGCGTGTGTTTATACACTTAGATGTTACTGAGATCTCATGCCTTTTTTTTGACACTTTTTAGTCCAGTTGCTGCAGCATACCTAAAAATGGATCGCAAGAACTTGTAGAATTGTTTATGAAGCTTCAAACAGCTGTGTCTTTATAAGTCCTCAAAGAGAATAATCCAGGCAAACTTAAGGCCCCACAGATGAGGGCCAGCTCTCCTTTTTTTTTAGCAGGAAGATCGGGGTCCAGGGCTGATACAGCAGAACTGATGCTTCAGGGAACAAATTGTGTTATCTGCAAGGTGTCATTAGCAAAAAAAAAAAGAAAAGTAAAGTTTCAACCAATCCATTTCCATTCAAGAATAACATTACAACTTGTTGATTATTTGGTCATTTCTGAAAGATGCCACCTCTGCTTTTAACTTGTGGGCTTCCTGAAGGATTAGCCTTGGGAACGTTGTTGTTTACTGTTTTCATGAATCATCTTGGCTGAGCTCTTTGGAACTGCTGATGATGTAAACTCAAATATGTTCATATTTTCTCCTTAGCAATGTCTCCAAACAGAAAGATGTGGATAGAGTAGTGTAATAGAAATGGAGTAAAAATCAGTAGTATGCATCTCATGTGTATGCATTTAGGTGCTGATGACACGTGCTGCTTGCAGTTGTAAGTTCTTTCTGAAAAGAATCCTAGTTAACTAGGGAAATATATTTTAAGCAAAATAAACCTTGAAATTCACTCTGTGATTGTGTGATATGATGTGGTACAAACTACTGCTACACAAGGTCTTGGTGAAAGGTTATCTGAACAACAAGCTGTATATTCTGTTCAGCTCTACTCAAAAAAGACTGCTAAGATGACCAGTAAAAAAGATCTGACTTCATAAGAGACTTAGAGAATTGATTTATTTAATCTAGCCTGTCTTGGCATTGGGACAGAGTCTAACTGCAATCTCTTAATACATTAGGAAGTCAACTCTAGGGAGGAAAAAGGCATTTGAACTGTAGTTAATGGTGACAGAAGAATAAATGGATTTAAGCTGATGGGGAATGTTCCTAATGATTTAAAGGAACTGCGTTCTGAAACAGATTTCTGACAGGGCTGTTGGGGTACACATCTTACTGACTGACTGTTAGGATGGAGGCTGATAAGTTCTTGAAGGTTTCTCATCTGGCATGCTGTGTTACTGGTGGGCACCAAGTTGGTGATGCAGAAAGTCCCTATCTTTGTAAGAATTAAGTTTTTGAGTAAGTAGAACAGCTTCATCTTCTAGAAGTTGGCCTGATACTAAAATATTAATTTAAGAGACTATGATCATCTTGCAATTGCAAAAACTGCTGTAGATATGCCAAAGCACTGCAGCATTAAATGGCAATCCCAGATCTCTTCTGTTTTTGGATCTTTAGGCTATGTTTGATTCTTTTTGTTCCTACTTCATTGGCATTAAGGAGAGAGATTACTGCAGGTTTTTTTGATATTTAAGTGTACAATAACATCAAGAGAAATGTATTCATACACCCCAAGAGTAATGGAAAGTTACAGAAGAATTAAAAAAGAGTCTGCTTCCTCCACAGAGGAGGAGGTTCTGTAGTGATGCAGCTTTTCTTTCTGTTCCTTGTCTTTGAACAAGGTGTCTGCATTTGTTCTATTTGGAAAGCAATTATCAGAATGTCAAAAATATTTTTGTCTGTTTTTTTCCTAGTTGGGGAATGGCGGTCAACGTGTATTCTACCTCTATAACCCAAGAGACTATGAGCAGACATGACATCATCGCATGGGTGAATGATATATTAGCTTTAAACTACACAAAAGTTGAACAACTCTGTTCAGGTAAGAAAGTGTGTTTATTTTAAAACCACTTTAAAAGTCTGACTTGCTGAAAATAGATAACTTGTAGTTTTGAAATAAAACAGTTACTCTGAGAGCCTAATGTATGTACAAACAAAGGAAATGGTTTTGTGTTCGTGTTCATCATGGAAGGATAAGGTGCATAACAAATGCAGAGGGGAGCAGCGTGAATGTAGCAGAAGATACCTGGAAGTAATAAAAAGGTAGGCGAAGTAAGAAAAGAAAACCCTGGAACGCTTTTGTGTTTTAATCATTACCAGGGTGGTAGCTTTTCAGAGGGAAAGCGGAGGTAGCTAAAATGTGACAGAATACTGAAAACTCAAGTGAATAAAAATCTCCAGCACCTGTTCATTCCTGGCAAGGGTTTTGAAATTCCTGATGGTGTTTGCCTAAAAATACCCAAAGATGACTCTGTGAAGTAAAAAAAAAAAAAGAGTAAAATTTAGGAAGCCAATATTTGCCAAAATTTGCAAGCCAACATGCAAGGTGTTTCAAAAATTTGCCAGGCAAATCTGCTTGTTTCTCTTTAAACACAGTGGAACTCTTGTTGTAAGTAAATTTAGTAATGAACTCTATAAAACAGTAATGGTTTGGATATTTTGGACAGTTCAGTTAATCAAAATGGAAACTGCAAGATGCATGTGAAACAACAGGGTTTTGTAACTAGCTGATGACTAGAAATGACACAAACAAAGGCCAATGCTTTACTGAGAACACGGATGCCCCAGGGGAGCGAGTGACTCTTTTGGATTTCCTACTGTGATTTTTACAATTGAAGATGTCTGTTTTGGAGGAGATCTAACTAGATCACTCGTGCCAGATGCTAGTGACGTGGAAATACATTATTTACAACCACAGTGTCCTAATCACATAGAACCGAAGCCATATTACCACTTTTTAGCTATTTAACTGTCCAGATGAAATGCATAAGTAGAGTCTTTTCTTCAGATACTTGAATTTACCTATTGTTCTTGATGATTTTTCTGTCTCATAGATGGTCCCTGAAAGGTAGAGAAAATCATTTGAAGATGACAGTCCCATAGGCTGTTTTTTTAAAATTAAAAACAAAACAAAACCAATGTCATCTGCAGAAGCAATCTGACATGCTTAAAGAAATGCAGTGGTCATGAAATTGAGGTAGACAAAGTACAGGTTAAAATGCATGTAAGTGACTGATATATGCTGAGTAACTAATGACATCAGAACATGGGAAATAAATTATTTGACAGCAGTAATCTTGAAATTTAAATGTTGTTCCTGCCTGTTGTTATATTTACATTTCTAGAAGACAGTCTGCCTATTTGCTTTTGACAAATTGTATATTGAGGAAATCCAGGCTCTGGGGGGCACGTGTGTGTATTAGTGTGTATATATAGGGGTGTGTGTGTATATATATATAAATACACATCTATGAAGAAATGGAAGGATACAAGAAAACACACATTTTCTTCCCAAAATAACCCTCATTTGCCATTGTTTGAAGCAGGAAGTGTACTAGACAGGATAAGTTATTGATTTGCTGCCACATAGCTATTCATACACTCCTAAACAGTTGAAAGGAAGCTTTTGAAGTTAACCCTCCATCAAGTTAAATGTGTGTGGGCTTAAAAAAACAGCTTTCCTAAAATAGGAAAGACATTATCTAAAAAAGTTTTGATTACGCAGAATATAATGAGTTAAATATACTTACTAAGAGGCTCAGACTGGATGAGGCAGGCAGACAGGCAGAACTGTGGAAATTATCACAAACTCACTGTCCCATTTTATTGTGTAGCTTCTTATACAACTCTTTTCTGTGACCTCCAGTGAAGATTTTAGGACATACCACAAGGGAAAAACTGAAAAAAGCTTGTTTCATTAGAGTTCTTGCTCTTATCCCATGTAAAATTAAATCTTTTCTGCCTTTAGAATTTCCTGGATTGCCTTAATTGCTGTTGTTACTTGAAGCTTTTACATTCGTATCTTAGTGGGTTAAACCTCTAAATTTGAATTTCCCTCTTTGGCTTGATACTTCATACTTACATATCACTACTTTTACATGAATGTTCATTACAACTCCCAAATGGACTTTTATATTTCCTTATAAAAAGAAGGCTTACTCCTGCTAGCACAGTCCTTCCTGTGCTCTGAGGGACATTAATGCTCGAACTGTTGAATCTAAACTCTTGTAGATGGTCCCAGGCAGTAGAGCACAGCAGTCTCTTGGACTAACTCCTTTCTACTTGGGACTGCATAGCCCATTTCTGTTGCAAAACATCCCTGTCAGTAGTGAAGGTAGACAGGAGAGAGACTGTGGGAATCTTTCTGTATCTAGCGTGATTTACCACATAAACTACAAGCAGTTTATTTAATGTACAAGTAATTTATTTAGTGTAGTTTACCAGATGGAAACTAGGAGGAGTGGTAACACACATGACCACCAGCGAGCACGGTGTGGAAACCAGCGGCCCCTTCGCTCTGTCCCACGTTGCCTGAGTTGATGCTCCTCAAAGCATTTGCACTCGTCATGCGGCTTAACATGAGCATTTCTCAGAAACTTCAAAGAGAAGGGATACGTGGGAAGCTCTGTAACACGGCGAAGCATTTCACAGCATTAGCAGTGAGTTATAGAGCCACTGGAACAGGATTTCTACAAACTAATATAAAATTGTATGGGCATTTTGTTCTTTTCAGGAAACAGGCATCAAGATTTGTCATGCTGTCATGTGAATATTCAATTTGTATTCACTTCTTGCAATAAGGAGCAATCAGAAGAGCAGAAAAAGCTAAAAATAAGCCTTTCTTCCACCAAAAAAAAAAAAACAGAGAGGATAAGTTCTAGGAGGCATGAGCCAGCAGGCCGTGACTGTCCCTGCCTCACATGCCTGGTGCTCAGCCCCTGACTGCAGGACCTCATGTGTGCCTAAGTTTTGCACCTAGCCTAGCACTAATTTGGGACATTTTGAGCTTAAGCAGTAGTTTGACTTTCTGCCTGTGCTCATGACTTTCTTCTTTAGGTAAGCTCAGAAGCTTACTTAAACTTCTTGTTTTTCCACTGCTTGGGAGAGGGCGCTTTGATAGCATAGCGTGCTGAGGAAACGCCAGCCTGTTTCCCAGTTGGCAATTCCAGGAACAGAACTGGGATGAGAAGCAACAAAGGACGAAGCTGGCTTAGTCCTAAAGCATTTTTATACTTCTTGAGTCTTGCATGTGTTTTTGTCCTTGCTAAGTAGGCCGAGCAAAGTGTAGTGTCCCCTGAGCTTTCTGGATGCCTGCTGTAGCAGTGATGTGCCAAAAAGACCAGGTTATGGATGAATACCGCCCTGGTGGGTCTAAATTTAGTCTGCAGCTCCTCTGGTAGTTTAGTTTTGACAATACAAGTAGGAAAAATTCTCTAAGCATCTCCAAGCAAGGGAATTCTTGTAGCTTTAGGAGAGAGTCGTTTTGTCAGTGTTGGCCTCCAGGCTGACTTTCTCTGGGACTTTTAACCTGAATATGAAATTCATAAAGCATGTTTATAATTAAAGTTGTGGTGTGATGCCTTTAGGTGGGCATTAGACTAGGGAGCGTTTAATATGATTCAGGTGATGAAAGAATAATTACAGAGAAGAACTCGCAGGATTTAATGTAGTAGGACCCCGTGTACAACAGCCATATGCATAGGGAATAGATGTTTCAAAGGAACTGTTGAGGAGTCATGCCATTTTTGTAGTGAATAAACAGTGACTTTTTAAGAATCCTAACTAAAAATCAGCTTAAAATTGAACTCCCTTTACTGAAACTGTTTTTCATCTTTAGGGAATATAGAGTGTTTGGCTACTACGTGAGAGTGAATTCAAAATCAGAGTCAGGCAGGAGACTATTACAGAAAATCACAGAGGACTTGTGTATGAATTGTGAAGAAACACAGAATGTATAAGATGTGTAAGTGATGAGCAAGGAAACTAGAAATAGCATATGCACAGAGGAAAAAAATATGCAGCCTGAAATGAAGTGTAAATTCTGGCTCAGATGAATTCAAGTCATCTTTGAGAGGAAGCAGATACAGAATCTCACCTTATTTTCTTATTGCATTTGAAAATTCTTTGTAGAATTGCAAACTTGCAAATTGTATGACCTGTAGTGTGTACAGAAAGTCTGTCTTTCAGGATTTGTATGGAAGGATCAAGGATTAATTGCATTTTATTTTCTTCCTTGCTTGTAATGGATGTCCATATTGTAAAAGGAGCATGGAAACCACATGCATTTTGAAACTACTGTAGACTGTGATGCTTTCTGAACGGATGCCTGGGGAAAAGGCAGTCACAACCAGGAATTTTTTCTGTGATGACTACTGGAATTAGACTGTATCTTGGTTGGAGTTCCTTCTACTGTGCAAATATGTTGCCGTCACTTTGTAGATAAATCTTTTAGTCCTCTGCCCCTCCTCAGTCTGGAAGGAAGGGAAGCAGAAGACAGGGCAGATGTTGCTCATTCTTTGATTTTGCGTTGTCTCTGCAGCTTGGGTCTCTGGGGAGAGCTTCATCGCGGACTGAGCTGGCCTGTTGTCCCTTCTGGTTGCTGATTTGCAGCGGAGAAACCTGCTTTTTGCTTGTGAAGGTTGGCAGAGGCGTTTTGGTGTCTTGCAGAAAGCTCTCCGTGCGGCCGTCCTAGAGCTGACACGTCCTCCGTGCAGTGCTCGGACAGACTTTTCTCCCTGGTGCACACAGTGAAGGTCTTCTCGAGTGGAAGGCTGAGGTGGCTGGAGAAGCTGTCTCACAAGGCAGAGGGATGGAGAGAAGGTCTTTTCTTCTGCTTGTTGTTGGTGTATTCTTAAAGGCAATGTGTTCAGTGACTGGGTTGCATAATGCTTGCTTTGCTTCTCATGTCTCTGAACGTGTATTTTGCTCAGTGTCCATGTTAAGCCAGCAGCCTCCTACACGTGTGTTACTAAAATCTGCATTTCAGGACTTTGTTACAGCATTTGTTGCCAGCACAGTTTGTGCACATCTTGGTGCACTGGCGCAGGCTGAACTGAATCGTGTTTCAACGCTGGTTTTTCTCAGTTTGCAGCCTTGCAAAGCCTCGGTCTTCAGAGTAGCTTGGAAACATGATTAAAACATGACTTGCTCCCATATGCACTGCGAAACCAAGACTTGTTTCAGGGGACTGACATCTTGTACTGGGGTCCTGCAACACTGAGGATGCTCCGTGTAAATGACTCCTTAATGGCTTCCATATGATGGTTGGGATTAAAGGAACACAGCAAATGGTGATGATAGGATTTAAGATGGGTTTTGAAACTTTCCAAGGGGGCTTGCAAAGCAGTATCGTGAGACTTTCAGCCAATACTAATTCATTCTTAAAATGTCACTCATTAAGAATTCAGAAGGAATAGAACTTAAAGGAGGTTTTTAGTTTTCTATTTAATAACTCACAACATTGTCACTCACAGTTCATTGCTCCATCTCCCTTTTTCTTTTAAAGAGCTTGTCAAATTTTGCCTGGTACTTTTTTTCCTTTTTTTTCTTTTTTGGCATAGTTCGATACACAACTACTCTAAGTTACATGGGAAACATGTTTTCTGAAAATGTTTTCTTCTGCTCATTTCAGAATTAATGAATTTCCAGATAAATTATTACTAAAAAATTAAGTATTTAAAGACTCTACTGTGTATAATTTATGAGATGCTTAATGATCTGCGTGCTTCAGAAACTGAGAATACGAGTTAACACAAGGGAAACCTCACTGCTAGATGCATTATTTAAAAGGCCTAGTGGGTATCTGGATTATGTCATACAAATCCCACCCTGTGTGGTGTAGGATTTCCTGAAGCCCAGGTAATTTAGAAGCATGAATAGTGGCCAGTAGGAAGGAGACGGTCCTGCATGTTTGCTCTCCTGGCAAAGCTGCTTTTAGAGGTCCCCATCTGTACCCTGGCACTCATTCAAGGGGCTGCGAGTCACTTGTGCAACTATTTGCAGGATTGCACTCCACGTTGCATCATTTATTTTATTTATTTTTTAACTACCCTCGGAAGACTGGGGTTCCTGGGGAGGGGAAGATTAAAACAGAGCGGCTTTGTTGACGGTCCGCAGCCAGGCCCCGTGGATGGTGGCCTCATTCCTGCTAAGCAGGCAGCAAATTGCAGTGGGCTGGAACATGCGCCAGGAAGTGGGCTGGAACCTCTTAAATCACGTTATTTCACTGCAGCAGCGGAGCTCTGTGCTGGTCTATACCCTGGGGTATGTAGGTGCTGCTGGAGAGGCAAATAGGGCTGTGAAGCCTGTGCCTTCCAGGGAAGTGTCCAGCGGGACCTGTACTGTGTGTTAGCTGTGTGCCTATATGCAGTATGATTTCATGCTCGCAGCCTTGCCCAGGTCTTGCCAACGCTGTTTTCACAAGCCACAGAAGCATGGTGTAACAGAACACACACAGCTGAAATCTTGATGAAAACCTAAACTTCATATTCCTACATCCAAGGCAAAAACCTACCCTGTAGCTATTTCTAAGGAGGCACTTCTGGGAACCCTGAGCTAAAAGGTGAGCCCAAAATGCTGCTATAGCGTGAACAGTCATTGCTGCCCTCTACATCTTTTCTCTGTCATCCAAACTATTATGTCGCACATGCCCCTTGTAAGATGCACTTTTTCTTTTTTTCTCTCTTTTCTTTTTTCTTTTTTTTGTTCCCACCAGCAGCACTGGGTGTGTGCCCTTTCCCACCAGCGTTAGCAACCGTCACTTGTGAATTAAACTGCTTATGACTAATATACACACAAATAATGCTGCGTTTTCCAAATGTGCGGCGACGTTGTGGCAAATGCTGGGTGCATGACTAGTTTGAAGGAATTCACATCTAACGTCTTAGGATAGATGTTGATGGTTGTCTGAAAAAAAAATCCTTAAAGCAAAAAAAAAAGTTCTTAAATTCTAAGAAATATATACAATTAGGCTTTTTTTCCAAATACAGTTTTCCAAAAAAAAAAAAAAGAAAGAAAAAAAAGAGCTGAAAATCTTCAGGCTATGAAGGCCTGCTTAAAATGCTTGAATTGGAATTGCTATTTCAGAAGCGTATTCTTCTTAAATATTCCCCGCAAAGCCCAGGTGCAAAGCTCAGTTTCTCTTGCTGTGGTTTTGGCCTCAGAATTACAGCAAGATGCCCCCTGCGGCGCAGAGGGGCCTGTCCCCCTCCTGCCGGGTGAGGTTCTGCGTGTCGGGACCGCAGCGCTGGGCACCGCGTGGCTGTGGGCTCCCAGCCGCAGGGAAACCCCTCCGGGAGGAGAGGGCAAGAACAAGCACTGTCAAATGTGCTGGCCAGGCTCAGGGCTAGCGAGCCTCGTAATGCCACTTCATGCGGTTGTTTTCTTGTAAGAACTGAAAACAGGCCAAATGGAGCAGTTTTGCCCTCGATGGTGAATGAGCAGCAGGGGATCGAGCCTGGCCGCATTCACGATCGCGGGCAGGGGATCGAGCACGGCCGCGTTCATGATCGCTGCCTCTGAGGAGCTCCGGCACCTAGTGACCACTCCACTCCCTGCATCAGGGAGAGAAACGAGTTTTACCCCGTGTTTCTGAGTTGTTTGTGCCCGCTCCAGCAGGCTGGGAGGGTTTAAAATTGTCGTATCTGCGGCGTCGGCAGTAATCCCTCTCCCGGGGAGCCACCAGCTGCGATTTTCATCTTTCTCTTGAAGAGATTTCCAATGACTTCTTTGTGTGTGCATGCATGCTGCTGTGTGTAGAACAGGGCTCTGCTGGTAGGGATGTATTAGCTCTGACATAGCACTTGTGCCTGGGCAGGGTTTCCAACACCTATGCCTATGGGTGTACAATAGATAAAGACATTTTAAAAACTTGTATACAATATCAAACCCCTTTTTGTTCACATAAATTATGCAAGTGCTATTGAGTGTGCAGAGGACCAAGTGTCTTCATAGGCTCTGCCTGTGAGGTGAAGGCTCAGCAAGCTCATGTTGCTCAAGTAGGGCTCCTCTTTTTGCTCCCTTTGTTAGATCTTGGCAATTTTCTTTGTAGAAAGTGGCATCCTGGCTCTGCCACAGGAAATTTTAGAATTGAAATACAATATGACAGTTATAAATTAATTTACAAGCTTTTAAGGGGTAAACTTGTAAGTAAAATGCCTATATAATGTAATATTATATAATATATATTATCTCTAGTGTTTCTCACTGGAGATATAGATATTATGAATATAATATATTAGCTATATATTATTTATAGTATTATATACAAATATGAACATTTAAGCTCAGTGTCAAATGGGGTTACAAGTGGTCACTGTTAACTGAAATGATACCTCAGTTTTGTTTTGTTTTTCCTGCTGCACTGGTAGGTTGGCCTCCGCCTTCTGGGAGTCAGGAAGAATTTCCTCTTTCTGTGCTTTATAGTTTTAAGTTCAGCTGTATTTATATGTTGCCACTGTATTCGGGAAGGAGCACTTTAATAAATTGCGTTTGTCGGTGCAATAGAATGTTACTGCCGGAGTCTGGCAGCAGGATTCGCTATGGTATCGGTCGGGTTTACACTGTCCCAGGGGTGGATTCCAGCGTGTCCTGCCCCTTGTGCGAGCCCAGACCCACCTCCTGNCTTTACACTGTCCCGGGGGTGGATTCCAGCATGTCCTGCCCCTGGGCCTTGTGCGAGCCCAGACCCACCTCCTGGCTCGCAGAAAGTCCAGGGATGAGCAGGAACCTCGGAGAAGCCTCTTAGCTGGAGTCCTGAGCCAGCGAAGGCTCTGTCCAGAGGCATGCCAAAGGAATTTGCTTTTCCAGCAGAAAGAAAAACATCACATGTGAACTCTTTAGGTTTCTAGTTTTCTAAAAGGATATAGATGAAAGGTTGGGCAGTGCATTTTCAAAGCCTTCAGGCAGTTGCTCAGATATCAGAGTAAAGCTCATAATTGGGGTAAGGGGGAGATGAAAGGACAGAGTTGGGAACAAGTTCAATTTATAACATGAAGTAATTGCGTAATAATCCTTTTGCATGAAATGAAATAGCAATAAATGTAAGCAGTGATACAGTAATCTCTATATACATGCTTTCAACTGTCATTTTTCTGTTGGTGAATGTTTACCAGTTCTTTTGGTCAGGATGAGTTTCGAATAGCTAATTCTGTTTACATAGGTTTTTTTACAAGAAGATGCAAGTGGTGTCATATTTGTAACTTGCCAGAAGGCGCCTTTTCCTTCAGGGACTATTTTACTTTGATTGCTAATCATATCAGAACCACTGCAAACAGCTAAGTACAAGGTGTCCTTGGAAAAGGACTTGTTTTTTCCAGTTATCTTCCACAAAAAAAAATCTTAAAAAAAAATTAAAAGTGGTGGTTTTCAGCAGAAAAGCTTGATGTTGGTCTGTCTCGTATCAAATCTCCTTTCAATATTTTATATATTTTTTTGAACTTCAGTTTAAAATGTACATCGCTTTGGGGAAGTTGTAAGCTCTGTAATTCTTCATGTGATGGTTGAGTGGATATGGAGAATGAGAAGTATTTGGTGCCTGAAGTTGGTGCCTTCAGAATGCATGCACACTGATGGGGGAGAATGTGGCAAAGTTTAAAACATCTCTGGACAAGCCAGGGGCCAGTTTTGCTAATTTGACCTCTGTCTGAGCACTAAAGAGCATTATTTTTTGATGAAAGTCATGTTTGTCACACCTTACCTGCACTGAATGCGCAAAGGCCTTCTTGCGGCGGTGCTATGTTTAGGTAGGTCGTCACTCACTTCCCTGCCCTGTGCACTCTGTGGAGGCCACAGAGCTTCGTGCTCCCAAACTTCAGAAATGGTCTTCAGTGAATCAATGTGGCATCCGGAGCACTTCATGGAGAGGAGGGCTCTCTCCTGAAGAACTCAAATTGCTTTTCCTCCGATTTCCTCAGACTTTTGCCACCTAAATTTTCCCCACACTTGAGTGTGGCAGTAAGTCTTTGGCAGATGTCAGAAAAATGTTCTAGGAGGAAGAACTCTGCATAGAATAAAAACTGCCCCTATTAATTGTATTCAGTACATTTTTTAGGCATTTTACCAAACCTGTACCACTCTGTGTTGGATTATACGTACACACACATATTCAGTCCTCTCTCACTCCTGAATTCACCAGCCCTCCAAGTTGCTGCAGTAAGCGTGCCCTGATGGGCAACTAGAGCTCACAGCCCCACTGACAGCCTCTGTGGACAGAGGGTGGACTGTGCCAGGGGCAGCTAGGGAGATGCTTCTCGCCTGCTGGAGATGCAGGGTCAGTAGCCGTGGTTGCTGTATTCACGAGCTGGAGTTTTGCAACCTTGTTTTTAAACTGTGCCTTCAGGTAATCTTGTGTGATGGCTGTGGACTTGACTGCCATTGGACTGAGAATAACTGGCAATTTTTGAGTGCTATATGCTATGCATAGGAACTCCAAGAGCATCAGTTTTTAATGAAAGAAAGATTCGCATTTCTTTAGTCATGGTGGTTCTTCCCATGTTACACAAAAGTGCTTGGTACATCCAGACTGAATGGTAAAACTCCTTGTTAATTATGTCACATTGTTCAGTGTACAGTAGATTAGTAGATGTTTGGTTCATACTATCTGGTTGAGTTACATCAGTGTCATAATCATCTGTTTTCTCCTCTGACAGTAAATGACATTGGGTCTTAGGTGCCTGCATCTGGATTAATTTCAGTTCACTCTCTGGTTACAGGAGCCGCTTACTGCCAGTTCATGGACATGTTGTTCCCGGGGTGCATTAGCCTGAAGAAGGTAAAGTTTCAAGCAAAGCTGGAGCATGAATACATTCACAACTTCAAGCTGCTGCAGGCATCGTTTAAAAGAATGAATGTGGACAAGGTAGGCATCCTGTATTTACAATTTAACCCCCACAAGTTTCACAAGTTGTATAAACTGGTCGAAGGCAACAAACGGGGAAAACAAACCTCAAAATAATTAGAGCCCATATTTTCAAACCTTGGATCCTGAACTGGAGTTAGGAGTTTTATGGAACATGTTCTTCTTCACCTTTCAACATCTGAAAAGGGTATATAGGCATGAGGAAAGAAAATTGGCATATTCCATTTAGGTACAAAGTGAAAATTGAGTCCATGTGTCTGTTGAGGAATTGTATAACCTAACTTATTATGTCTTAATATCAGAGATCCTTTTGATAAAATACCATCTGCTGGAAATTCTGTACTGTCAGTGAACACTGTTGCCCTAATTTCAGGTGCAATAAGATCACTGATGCCCTGAATTCCCAGGAAAATAACATGAAAATATGCTGCTCTTATAAGTATTGCATGTTTCTTGTCCAAAACTGGATTTAAGGAATTCAAATTATTCAAAGACTGGAATAATTTACCCAGTGATTTGATAGGTTGGCCAGTACATGAGAACTTGTAAAGCAAGAATGAGGGTCTCCTATAAAATGAGTTGTAGTTCCACCATAAAACACCGGTTTTCTGCTTAAATGTATGAATTTGATGGACATATAAATTCTATGTTCGTAAAAATTAATAATAAATGTTATGTTCTCATATTTTTGGTTTTACATGGGTGTAGTAGCTGTTCTGCTCTGACTTTTAGTAGTACTTTCTTTTGAAACCTCGGTAGTCTTACTAACGGTTCCTATAAGAGTTTTATAAAGCAGTGTACTGTGAATACTTCTATTTAAAGCTCAGTTTGCCTGTGAAGTATTAGAAGGTCTAATAAAGTTGCCTATTTGATTTTTTTTCTGTAGGGAGCAAATTCGCTATACTTTCTCAGTGCAGCATTACAACAAACGTAACAACCAGACAGGTTATACGAAATGCTACCTGACCTCTTGTTAGAGCACTGTAAACTTCTAAAATGCTGTGCAGTTCATTTAGTTTTTAAGGAGAAAGGAAAACTGCAAGGCTTTTAGCTACCTTTTTCTAGGTGAGAATTGAATATTTTAAAGATCTTTTTAACCTGATTCTCCAGGCAGCAGTGTGGCCCTCCCTTTGCAGCAGCCCCTTTTTAGTCCTTGTCTGCCCACATGGCCTGGGGATCTGTGGCCTCCTGTAGTGCAGAGGAGAACCTTGTCATTACACTAGTAATATTGGCATGACTCACGTTTTGGAGGCTTCATTTCTGTGAAAAATATGAAAGATATTGATACAGACACATCCTCATATCCTCTCTCCTGTGTTACTAAAGCTTCATAATAATTTTAGTTAACTTTACAGCTCAACAAGCTACTCTAGATATTGCTATATCTAGAGTAGGAAGGGGAAAAGTTACAAGGTTAAAACCTCAGGCTTAGTGTTAAGGGACACTACCAAAATGCAGGNTAACTTTACGGCTCAAAAAGCTACTCTAGATATAGCTATATGTGGAAGGGGAAAAGTTACAAGGTTAAAACCTCAGGGTTAGTGTTAAGGGACACTACCAAAATGCAGGCTGCTTTGAACTTCGGCATGTCTTGCAAAAGTTGGTGAGCTTTTGCAGTTGACACAGTTGAGCAGGAGCAAGAGCTTTCATCTGGACTCTTTGAAGAATTGTTTATTTTTAGTAAGCCCCAAAACAGTGCTTCCATTAAAAAAAAAAAAAAAACAGAAATCTCTAGAGAGCTGAATATAGCAGTTCTCCCAGGACAGCTATTGGTTGTGGCTGTCGGTGCCACAAGGAGTAAGTCTGCAAAAGCAGTTGAAAAGCTTACGTACATCATATAGCTGCTTCAAAAGCAGAGTCCTTCTTTTAAATCATTTTTATTTCTTATTAAGAGCACCTGCAAATCCAGCATAATTTCCTTTCTTTTACGAAGAAAACAATGATAGAGGAATATATATTGCTATAGTTAGTGGACTTTTTTTCAAAGAAAAGTGTATATTTGAGTTTTAAAAATTAATCCTTGGCTATGACACACTGCTGGAACTTTTTGTTCTACGTTCAAGGTAATTCCGGTGGAAAAACTGGTCAAAGGGCGCTTCCAAGACAACTTGGATTTCATACAGTGGTTTAAGAAGTTCTTTGATGCTAACTATGATGGGAAGGAGTATGATCCTGTGGAAGCTCGACAAGGCCAAGACGCTCTCCCCCCACCAGATCCTGGTGAACAGATCTTCAACCTGCCCAAAAAGTCCCACCATGCAAACTCTCCCACTGCAGGTACGTTACCTCCTGGAGAATTCCTTTTCTGTCTCTGAAGATCATTATAGACAGTGATCCCTTTTATGTAAATACTAATTGGAAATGTTTTCCTTGTGTTCATGGACTGTTTCTCCTGCGGCATCATAGGCTCAGCATCTGAGGCTGCTTCAGTTTTCTTGGCATGTTCTAGTTTGGCCCTGCCTCATCAGCCCCAAGGTCTCTCACACTGAACCACTCTAATAAACCACAGGGATTCTAGTCATCTCTGATGGTGGAGGCAAAGGAGCTTAAGCTTTTTGTTGCATAATGTGATGTATGTGTCTGTATTAAACATAGATTGTTGCTCTCATACACCTTCTTTTTTTTTTTTTTATGATGAGTGGAATGCTTCCTAATCTTAACTGCTGCCAAGAAAGCAAAAAATGATTCGATTTGGGTTTTTTAATGTGTTGATTGTTCAGGTGCACTAGACTTGTAAGTGAGCAACATGTGACTATTGCTGCAGCTTTCTGAAATACATCTGCAACTTCATTTTTCAGTGCCTATTTCTGGAGCAGAAACAAGCAACTATGTCCAGTCTTTGGTGTGAATATAATACAGGATGATTGGGCACTAAACAGAAGCCTTGTTTTGTTTGTTTGTTTTGTAACTGTGAATTAAAAAAAAATAGGAGACAGGAGAAACCAAAATTTTATAAAAGTGACTTCTAAACAAGTGGGACCAGTGTTGAGTGCTCATAAGTGTTTCAGTTTGTACCTACAGAAACGCATGAGTGCACGAACGCACACGCGCACACTCTCCATTCCTTTACTGTCCTGTCCTGGGTTTGCCTTATTCAAGATAACCCAGTAATCACATAATGACTAGTTTTCAGTTGGGTTAATTTTGTGAACTGTCTTGGCATGGGCTCAACGCTCACAACTCCTCAGGCTTTGTGTGGGTGATATAGGCAACCAAGATAGATACAGTGTGATCAATGGGATGGGTCTAGGTAGGATTCGGTGGAAGTTGGATTTTTCATGGAAAGTATCCATCTCATTAATTTAAGCATAGTTCAGAATTGTGATGGGCAGGACATTGGTTTCTGTAGACCTAGTGGCTGTGAGAGTGTGTGACCGTTAAGCAATGTTAGGTGAGGTAAAAGATCGCTGTTTTGGGTATTTCAGAGCAAGAATATTTCAGTGAAGTATCTGTCATTCATCAGTTCAGCACCTGGGCAAGTGTGCTTGAGGAATGCCTCTTACCTCCTGACATTGCATCGTCCAGTTGCTCTTAGGTTGCTTTTAGGCCTTGCTGGCTGCTTGTGGATGGATCCCTTGGGGAATCTGTGGATCTGCCAGCCTTGAACCCCTCTGCTTCATGCAGGACTAGACAGGGAGCATATGGGAGCACTTGGAGTGGGGGACACATCCTATGTAGTTGGGAAATCCTCTCAAGAGGTGTGCACTGGTACCTCAGTCTTGTGTGTCTGCTCATGCACGCGGTTGGAAATGAAGGAATATTCGTCATAGTTGTTATGGGAAACATAATTTACTGTATGACACAAATAAGCTATGTCCTTAGTGCGTTACTCATGCAAGCACTATGCTGATTTAAAATGGAACGACCCATGTGAGTAAAACAAGCTTAGCCATTTCTACTAAAAAGGGAGCAAAAGATAAGCTCCCATGAATTTTCCTATGGCAGTTTAAGGATTTCCCACCCATCTGGAATTTTATCTTCCCTAGTGGCACAATCAGGAAAAGGACATGCCTGCCNGACACAAATGAACTATGAGTGCGTTACTCATGCGAGCACTATGCTGATTTAAAATGGAACGACCCATGTGAGTAAAACAAGCTTAGCCATTTCTACTAAAAAGGGAGCAAAAGATAAGCTCCCATGAATTTTCCTATGACAGTTTAAGGATTTCCCACCCCATCTGGAATTTTATCTTCCCTAGTGGCACAATCAGGAAAAGGACATGCCTGCCCATGAATAAGTGCAGTGTCAGGTGGCCTGGTTTAAACTGCTATCTATAGCTTTTGTGTCCCTTACTCTGTTAGCATAAGCTGCTGGGTTTCTAGTGATGTGGCTGAGGTTTTAGGCACAGCTTTACTTTCACTGACTTTGTTGTGGGAGCGGTAAATGTTGTGGGCTGCTTGCTGTAACAGCCCCTTACACCAATGCAGCCAGCATCAGCCAGCATCCAAAGCAGTTTGCTATCATAGCCTGCCTCTTTTTTCATACCTTTTCCATTTTAAATGGTATTTTTCATTATTTATTTCACATTAACATGGAAATTTTAAACTATTAGTGCTATCTTGTTTAAATTTATTAGCAAAACAGAAGGAGCAACAACAAGATACAGAAATGAGCACATCTTTTAACCCAGTCCAAATGTGGTGTAGATATACCTAAATGTGGTGGTCTGTTATTTAGTGTCAGTAGCAAGCAGGCATATGGACACTAGATGACATTGTATCTTTTTGTCATTGACCTTTAAATATTATAAACTGATCCAGTATATAGTTTTTAAAGCAATAATGTATTTAACTACTAATAAAATCACTTCAGATGTCTTTCAGATGATTCATGCTGTCCACAGTACAGCTGTTGCAGTACCCTTTGCCAGAGCTTTGTTTCTGAGTGATTTAAGAGGTGCTAATCTCTTCAATTCTGCGTTACTAGTTTATAACACTCTCTCCTAACACTGTGTTTTCAGAGGTAGACTAACATAATAACTTTCTCAGTTAATGAAAAAAAAGTCAATTCTCTAAAGGCTCCTCTGAAAACTAATCCTGAAGGTAGTGGTTCTGAGTAAGAATTATTTTGGGAGCTTTAATCTGATGCTGAAGCTTCACAGACCCACAGCATCTGATAACTGCTTTTTGTACCTGTAAGCAGGTATATACACCTATATCAATGCAAGCATTCGTTTTGGTCTTAAAAACATTTATTTTTCCATGTTTTCAACACAAGCAACCCCAAAGTTGGAGAAAACTGGAACGGCACTGTTGCGTGCCAGCCAGAGGGCAATCCAGCGAGCGCTTCCCGGCCCATCTGAAGGCGGTTGTCTGCAGAGTCAGCGCAGGTCACGGATAATGCAGCTTGGAAATGGAGGCAGAAATAGTTCCCTGCAAGTAATCTTCCAGGCCACCCTCATGTTGCCTTGCCTCTTTCTCAAGGGGCAGAGCTGATTTGTCGTGAAGCTGACAGTCGTGCGGAGGGAGGTTGACTTTTATCAACCTCCCTCCACTCCTGGTAGAAATAGTCTTCTGCAGCGAAGGTTGCCAGCCTGCAGTCCCTGCTAGGGGACTGAATATGTTTTCATCCTTTAAGGATTGGTACCAAGAGCACAGACCACCGTTGCAGACTTTCTGCCAACAGTCCCACAGCTGCTTTTATATATAGTGCCATCTGCCAGCCCTGAACCTCTAGATGTTCTCTGTAGCTCTGCTGTGCTCTCACACAGTGGTAAACAACCTGCAGATGTAGAGGCAAAATTATTGTAAGGGATTAAAAATTTTAGTGCATTGTTGTTTGTGCCAGTTCTAATGCTCCTGGTATAAAATAGCCAAAAGCTTCGTCTTATCAGATTGAAATTTTTGATCGGGTTGTCAGGGTTGTAGCTCAGTGTCTTATGTAAGTATTTCTGTGTATCAGAGCAAATCTGCACACAGCGCTGCTTTCTGTATGGGTGCAGAGTGTTACACGGGTAACAGACTGCCTAATAAAATTAATTATTTACATAGTAAGCTAAAAATGTAAGAGGCTCTGAGATCTGAGGGCTGTTGGACTTTTTAGTTTGAAATATTCTGTGAGAGCAGGATGACTAAAGCAGAGCTGGAAAATACTGGAGGATCACATGAGGGCTAAAAATAATCACTCCATGACAGGGAAAATAACCAGGGCAGAATGAACAGTTTGTCCACGGATGTGTTTGTTATATATAATGCATATGCCATCAAAGAGCCGATTATGCAAGAAAAATCCTGATTTTCTAGAGACATGGTATATCCCACTGTAGCAGATGTGCTCTAAATTAATTTTGAGGAATAAACATGTTTAATGAAAAGAAAACCAGTCATAGCTTCAGCAGTCAGTGTTAAAGATTAAGAATCCTAGAGACTAGAGAGCTCTTTCCAAGGCATCTTCCTTTACTTTCCGACAAAACTTGCCCCTTTTTCCCCCATGCTGCTGGCAGTTGGTGTTTGCAGCATTAACATCTGTTTGCCGGGATACGCTGCTCTGGAGCTGGGAGGTGACAGACGGAAAATGCTTTTGTGCCTAGTTCATGGGAGAGCACAGAGGTCTGCGCACAACGGGAACAGCGTGTGCAGGGACGGGGATGGCCTGGAAAGGTGAACGGGGAAAGGTCTCCATCCTAATATAGGCACACGCGCTCCACCAGCACGAGCCACATTCAGTCTGTAAAGCCTTTGGGACAGGGAATTTAGACCAGTTAGCAACCCTGCCAGCACCGCAGGCCACAGAGTCCATCCTCTAGAGCAACGACTGTGCTTGCAAAACAGGGGTGAAAATCACGGTGCTAGTAGTAATGCTGAATTGTAAATTGCTTAAATTTTCCATGATATTTCATGTATCAGTACACTTCTCTCTGCACGTTTTCATTCCCTTTTCCCTTTTGGGACTGCTTTATTCTGAGAGGTAACCAGATATTTGCAGAATATTATAAAACATAGCTTTTTTGGAGGGTTTCAGTTTTCCAAACATTTTCTTCTGTTAGGTTTGTGCTGAATAGTTTTGTACCTTGTATTTGTCTGCTTGAAGATTTTTCAGGAGAAAGCAGGGAGTCCATTTCGGAACAATTAATGTTCACCGTTAAAATCTGGTTATTTTAAATCTCAGAAGGTTTGGTTTGCAGTGGGAGAAGGCCATGGTTAGCTGCCACCTATAGCATCTTCTTCCATTAAAGATGAACCAGATGGCCACACTATCAGAGAAACTTTTTCATCCAATGCATAGACTCCATTACGAGTTCTTGCTGGGATTCCTCCTTTGAATTTTATGAAATAAGATTCGATTCTTACTGCCCTGGAGAGGTTAAGAGCACAAAATAACCGAGCGTTTGCGCTGCCGCATACAGGAGTGCCAAAGGTCAGGTCGGATTTTGTCCAAGGTCAGGTCATTCCCATGAAGCATCACTTGGCGGCACTTGTCCCATTAAGCATCCCAAATTTGAGGAGTTTCTTGCATCCCTGTGTAGCTATAAGCATGTGTGGATATGAATTCACCTACTGTTCCCTGTCAGTTAAACTGGAGAGAGATTTTTCATTTAGTTGATGAAGAAAGGGTGAACTCTGTGGCCTATGGGATTTGTTGTTGTGTGATTTTGTTTGTTTTGTGTACATTTCTAGGCTGTTTTTTGGGAAGGGTTTTTTGCTTTTTTTTTTAGTTTTTCTTATGTGGCATGCATCAGGAATGCTGTGGAGTGCCTTAGTTCTCAAAAAGTCCTTAAATCCAATTGAAGATAATGTAGCAAATGATTCTCAGATTCCACAGGAGCGCCGGTGATGAGCGGTCACTCAGGTCTGATGCTTGCTTGAGGCTCTCGTTGTTCTCTACATTGTCCTTGCACACATCCACCCTGCAATTGTCCACGTGTTTTTGTAGAATTTTACATAAATATTTAACAGCGTGTGAGTGACTCATAGGGCTTCAAGGAAAATTTCCCTCCTAGCAGTAAATAAGTCTAGTCTATAAGACCACACTTGTAATATAAAGTGATGTGGAACTCCAAGCTTTGCTTTGTTTGTACACAAAACCTCAACAGCGCCAATGCTTTTACTGTTTTAAATCTCCAAACTGTACATCTGTTTGTAAAACTTCTATGTTTAGCAAAAAGAATAATAAAGCTGAACTATGGAGGAAATATTTAATTATGACGGGGCTAGCTAGATGATGACTAGTAATTGCTTCTAGAGCACCAAAAATAGAAAACTGTAATGCTTGTCAGGGCTGTTTCATCTGACTTATTTCAGTGCAAGAAGAAAATAATATGTCTTTGGCAAGAGTTAGTGCTAAAGTTAACTTACTTATCGCTCATAGTGTTATATGGGCAGATATAAAAAGGTATCGAGGTGCTAACTGAAGCAGCTGTGATACTATTTTGTGGTTTTTTTAAAGAAAAGATTCTTTTCTTGAGATGTATTACTCTCAAATCAAAGCATACTATAATGGAATTTTTGACAGAATTGCAGATTAGTTGGGTCTGCAAATGTTGTGGTCCGATCCCGTGTTCAAGCAGGGTTGCCTACAGCAGGCTGGCCAGGACCATGACTAGTTGGTTTTCGTGTATCTACAAGGATGGAAACTCCACAACTTCACAGAATCCCAGAATGGTTGATGTTGGAAGGGACCTCTAGAGATCATCTAGTCCTATCCCCTGCTCCAGCAGGGACACCCAGAGCACGTGGCACAGGGTGGCATCCAAGTGGGTCTTGAAGATCTCCAGAGAAGGAGACTGCACAACCTCTCTGGGCAGCCTGTTCCAGGGCTCTGTCACCCTCACAGGAAAGAAGTTCTTCCTGGAAGTAGAACTTCTGGGATTTCTATTTGTACCCATTATTCCCTCTGTCACTGGCCACCACAGAGAAGAGTTTGGCTCCATCTTCCCTACGTTCTTCCCTCAGGTATTTGTACATATTGATCAGATTCCCTCTCAGTCTTCTCCAGGCTGAACAGGCCCAGCTCGCTTAGTCTTTCCTCATAAGAACAAGCTGAGCAGCACCGGGCCCAGTACTGACCCCCGTGGGACACCACTGGCCACAGGCCTCCAACCAGATGCAGCCCCATTTATCACCACCCTCTGGGCTCTGCCATCCAGCCAGTTCTCAGTCCATCTCACTGTCCACTCATCCAACCCACACTTCCTGAGCTTCCCCATGAGGGTGTTACGGGACGTTAAGCTCTCTGGACAACCTCCTCCAGTGCTCAGTCTCCCCAACAGAGCGGGGTTTTCTTGTGTTCAGGTAGAATTTGCCGTGTGTCAGTTTGTGCCTCTTGCCTCTCATACTGTCACTAGGCATCACGGAGAACAGCGTTGGCCTGTCGCCTTTCCTGCCCTCCATGTTGATTTATCCATGGTATATATCCATCTTCATAAGAACACCCTCAGTTTTCCTTCATCAGGCCTTCATCAACTTTGAGTCCCTTCACAAAAGACTCGCACCGGTAGCAACCCATCTGTCTTCTACGGGGGAGCCCCATGCTCCATGGGTGCTGAATGGAGGGGAAGGGTTGCCTCATTAAATGACTTGTTATGCAGTATTTTGTATGAAAAATACTTGTATAATGTTTCGGGCCTTCGCAGAATAAGTATTTGGAACTTCCTGCACTGCTGTCCAAGTCCAAAAAATCCAGTGTTTTTGTCTCAAAGATCTCATGGGATATCAGAAAAGTCTTACTGAAGACTGTATAGTCAGTATAGTCACTAACAGTATGAACTTTTTTTGCAGATAAAAATAATATCTACATAGAAGATGTTACCTTGGAGGAGGTTGAAACTGCTTGGCTTATATAGCACCTCAGAGCAGTGAATAGGAGTTTTTGCCCACTTGCCCGCTTGCAGTAATGGACTGCAAAGTCCTAGTGGTGCTCAACAGCACAGTCATTAAGTCTATCAGGATCTTTCATCTGCATTTAGATATCTGGCTGTCTCGAGCACTTTTCACTAAAGCATTCTTCTAACTCACATCCTTTAATTTGCTTATGAAATTAAGGAAATTCCAAGATTTACCTCTGAAATGATTCAGTAACTGATGTTTTAGCCTTTTTTGCCATTGTGGTTTTTTTGTGATTTTTTTCTCTTTTTAATTTAGGGAATTTAAATTAGAAATCCCTGAGCATTCTGTTGTAATTAATTTCTAGCCAGCTGTCGCTGATCCTGTCTGGAATGCTGAGATTATTTAGCCAGCTTTTAGCTGCATTACTGAAACGGGAGTTGATCCTGAGCGGTGGAGCAAAAGTCAACTTCCTTTGATTTTCCGGGGGGTTATAAAGCTTTGTAACACTTGGCTATAGAAATTCAAAGGGCTTTTTGCTATAGAAGGAGGGCAGACAAGATGTACTTGGTGCAATCCAGCCTTCTGTGTCTGCAGACTGGGGTGATGTGAGCTTGCTCAGTGCACCCTGGGAGGGCAAAGAAAAGTCCTAGAAGCTGAGCAAATTTCCTGTGCTTCTGCATGGACACTTGTTGCCTAGGGAGAAGTTCAGTGCTGCTCTTAGGTAGAAGAAGAGGGGAGCCCAAGGAGGAAACTTCTTGGACCAACTGAGGTTTCACATCTGAAGGTCCATAGTGTGTTCATAGCATTTAATTTTCACTTGAGATCTTAAACTGCTTATTGTAGATGTAGACTACAATAAAAAATAAATGTCAATATCTTGATTTAGAGTGCATATATATCACGTTAAATTATGTATGGTAACTCTTGTAGTTGCGTGTGAAATAGTGTGCGTGTGGTAGCAGTTCAGGGAATAACCTGAGGCCAAACTAGCATGTTGTGTATCTTGCATCTTTTGACATTTCTGCTTTCTTCTATTTATCTGCCAATACAAATAAAAGTTATTTTCCAGACTTGGAGAGCACCTTAGCAATCCTTTTCTTAAGCAATTGACTTTCAGTTCATCAAAATATACTCTGAACATGTGGAAATATAGAAATAAAGACAGAGTGCTAAAGTTTGACATTGCCCAAAAGAAGTGGCAGCAAAAGATCTTGGCAGGTCTGCTTTTTTTTTCCCACAAATTACATATTTGTTGCTGCTCTGAGCATGATAGTAAAAGATGTAATTTCAGGCATGCAGACCGCACTCAGTTTTCCCCAGCTTTTGCCAGTATTGTAACTGAAGCGAGCCAGAGGTGTCTTCATGTGCCCATTATCATAAGGATTTAAAAATCAGAATTGGCTGGATTGGAGGCATGAATTTGTTTAAAAAAAAAAAAAAAAGTTTTTTGTGAGGTTCATATGAAGATGCTGAAGATACTACCACCCCTTGCACTGGGATTGTCTGGGCACTTGCGAGCACCTGGACACACTCACTAGTTGCTGGTTTTGCTGGGGAAGATGCCACTCTGAATTTTTGTTGGATTGGCAGTGCAAATAATTAAAAACAAATAGCAAAACCTAAGCAGATCAAAACAGATCTCTTGGTCGCTATGGCAACTGCGAGTTTGCTGATGGATTTAGTTTTGCTTCCACTGTCTGAATTTTAATGCTTTTGTCTCGGTGACAGTTTACGTCTAAAAATGAAGAAAGCGAAGTGGCAGCTGAGTTGGGTTTATTCCTAGTCTGCCTTTCTTCAGTGGATTTGAAAATGCACGTCTGTTGAATGTTAGGCTGGGGATACTGATTGTTAGCATTTTTTTTTTTTAATGCTGAAGGCTGCTGACAGCCAAGGGAACTTTTCCTCTTATTCTGATTTTTAAATTCAGTTTCGTCATTTTCAGTATTTTCAGTTGCAAACTCAAAGGAAAACTGCTAGGAAATTAGCTTCTTCCATTGCTAAGGTGTAGTAGCAACTTTTCCACTGTAATCTTGAAGCATTAGTGAGAATGACTTTTTATAGATTTTAATATTTTTATCTCCGCATCACATTACTAGAATACATTTATTATGAGGATAAATCTTTATTATTGTTTATTTACTGTACTTTTCAGGTGCTGCTAAGTCCAGTCCAGCTTCTAAGCCAGGATCAACACCTTCTCGCCCATCTTCAGCAAAAAAAGCTGCACCAAGCGGCTCAGCATCCAAATCAGATAAAGACTTGGAAACTCAAGTCATACAGCTCAGTGAACAGGTAAATTTGCTTTAGGCATAAAATTAGATTCATTCATTGACAGAGAAAGGCATTGAAGTCTAATATTGCCCTCTGTTGAATGATATTCTCCAAAGTCATGAAAGTACAAAAGAATGAAGTAGCTCAGCTGGAAGGAAGAAAAAGTGGCTTATTGGTAAGAATAGCATATGAGAGGCACGACTGCTGTCATGCCAGTGTTTTTAAAAGGTCATCTTGAGAATAATAGTTGAATCTTCCTGAGGTTTGAGAGATTTATTAAAGTTACTTTTATCTAACTACTTAACTGCACAGTTTCAAGAGGAATTAATGTCCTCCCTACCCTGTTCATGAATTAAAAGAAAAAATATCGGTATTGTGTTGCATATATTAGATTTGAAAAGTGTCTTTTGTTTTATTTGGCAGTAAAATCCCAGTACTGTCCTTTTTCTTATGTATTACAAATCATTTTAATATGTCCTTGTGGAGAAAACCAAAATGTTAGTAATATTTGGGAGTTAGATATTGGCAGCTGAATGGGTCAATGCAGTTGGCTTTCTGGAAGGAGGGCATTAAGATGGTAATATGCCTTTTGATTTTAAAATGTGATTTACCTTTGTGAAAATGCTTGATTACATTATAAAACTCCAGAGTCAACAATATTCTGCAATACAATTAATAAAAATTCAAACTTTCTTCAGTATTAGAAAGATAGTTTTCATTTATGCTATGGAACTTTTGCACCACCTTGTCACTCAGAAAGGCTCTACATCAGATATTGACATCTGGCTCAAGACTGTGCTGTTGGATTGCATATTTCTTGGGTATTGTTGCATACTTAAGTTGGTGGATGAATAACCACATCCAAAACATGAAGTGTTAACAGATTTAGGGTATGATTCTGGGCAGCGGAGAGCACAGCAGGGCCCCCAGCCTTCTGAATGGCTCTGTGACTACTGCTTTATTAAAATGTTTAAAATTATTCTACAAGGAATGGATGTATATATTCCTGACGGGATCTTCTTTTATCATTATAAGAGTGAAGGCTGGAGGTCAGCTTAACATAGCTCAAATCATGACGTTTGTATTTGGAAGCCCCAGTGCGTTCCCTTCAGCAGGGAGCGTTGGTTGGTGTCTGAGCAATGGTGGCAAGTTTGGGTCTTTAGTGAAATCCCAAACAGCGCTCACTATTATAGCCACTAGGAAGTTCCTTTTGTAAAGACTTTGAGCATTATATACAAATAATCCTAAGGAAAACCAAGGAATTCCCCCACCTTGGAGAAGAAATAATGAGGAAAGCTGGAAAATTGGTGTTTTAATAGCTAGTTCTTAAGAGCTCGCTTTAGATTAGCATGGTTTGGGAGGCCTTTTTTTCAGTGCTGGCATGCTTGGTATGTTATTCCCACTAATGATTACTTGTGCTCCCAGGGTATATACAATGAGCCAAAAAGCCATCCTTCCAGCAGCTCTGGAGCCAACCTTCTCTGCCTCCTGTGTGAGCTCTCTGAAGAGTAGTATTGCCTATTTTTTACCACTTGCCAGCAGCCAGGGCCAGGGGAGGTGAGGGCAGCAGGCAGGTTTACCCCTTTGCTGTCTTAAGTTAGCAGGAAAAAAAACCCAAATGTTGTCCTGGGCTATGGTATTCCTCGGTGGCTGTAAAAGATTTTTCAGCTTTTTCCTGATGGCAGCTAAGGGAGATGGAAACCCTTAAACGCGTGTGTAACTCGCAGTTTTGCTGAGTGGAGCTGTCCACTCACCGTGTTGGAGCACAGTGTCGCTCTATGAGCTATTTGCAATAATATCTATTATCTTAATGGCATCTAACAGTCTGAAGGTTTCTCTTAAAATGCTCTTAGGTATTGCTCTGGGCTCTGCAAGTAAACTAAACAACTCCAGGAATGTCCCTGGGCACAGCGATCATCTGTAATACTCAAATGTTGACATGGTCCCTGCTGGTGTTGGTCTGTGCCAGCCAGCAATCTCCTGAGGAGCTCCTGAGCCCCAACTGGGAGGCAGTAGGGAGCAGGGCCCTGACCAGGAGCAGTGTGGATTTGCCTCTGCATGGAGGAGCTGGAGGGCAGGGGCTGCGCCGTGGCATCACACAGCATCAGCCCTTCTGCTCCCGAGCAGGAGGGGAAAGGAGCACGCAGGAGTGGTAGTTATCTGACAGGAAGGATTAGGAGTTAATGTGTAGCACACAGGTAGCTGATACGTAATTAAGAAAAGCATATCTGGTTTGGTTACAGCAGTGTTTACTGTAGTTAATTAACTGTGTGTCTGTATGGATTGTTTAATGATGCGGTTTCTCAAAAGGGGGTGAATGTGGTGCAGGGAAATGAAGGAAAATGAGGGCAGGAGGCTGAGGCTGGCTGAGCTGTGAGCTGCTCATGCTGGAGCTGCTGTTCGTGGCTTTGCAAGCTTAGCATGCAGAGGAGATCTCGAAGAAGGTCTCACTCTGTCCGGACACAGGGGATGCTCCCAAGGAATCCGCTCCTGCAGGTCTCCAGGACGGCTCTTAAATGTGAGGTCTTCCTTGCAGTTAAACAGGATGCACAGCTCGAGATCGGAATATTTCCGGCTTTTGTTCGTTTTTGCTGTTCCTACTTTCACAAGGAGGTAGTTACCTGTGAGGTCTCTGGCTGCGGTGCTAATCCCAGCGGGGCACCGGCCGGCCAGAGCTCAGCGTGGGAAGGAGAGCGCTGCCCTGGGGCGGCAGGGCTGGCCCTGCACTGCCCCAGAGGCCGTGCAGGAGGGAATGGGCTGTCAGGGCACTGGCGTGAAACCTCCTGGCCTTGTCGCCCATGCAGGGAATTAATTAGCTTACAGTCAAGCATAACTGGCAGCAGGGACTTTTCTGTTGACTTGCATTCATTGACTTAACTATAGTCTGATAAAATTGAATTTATTTAACATGTATTTTTTTCCAGAAGACTCACTTATATAACTGCAGACCTTAAAATGTGAGACCAAATTTGGCAGTAATTCAGATACACCTGAGGTCAGTGAGGTTGCTGTGGGCAGCCTCATTGGTGGTACCGTTGTCACACCGCTGCCTTCCATATTTGAAAACCATGTACCCGTATTATACTGATAGTGTATATCCCACTAATAATTAACTTAGCTGTTTAGCTCTCACAGAGTTGTTCTTAAAAAATAAAATAAAAACAGCACTGTAACATCTGGCACAGTTTATGCAAAGCCTATTCATTAATAGTTAAGTTGCCCATAATTGAATTGCAGCAAACCTAGTGGTGAAATGGAGACTAGCAGTACAGCTTGAAGACTCAGGAACAAAGTTTCAATCAGAAAAGATAATTGAAGTTTGAGAGCATTTGGAGGGGGTTTTGCCAATTACCCTTGTGTGACACTTCTGGCAGCTTAAGCAGACCAGGCTCCTGGGCTGCTGCCTCGCGTTCTGGCATCAAGAAGTATTGATATCTCAGATCAAGGTTGAGCTGCATCTAAGAGATGTTACAAGGACGCCTGCTTTAGCATTCTGCATTGTGTAATGTTCAATCTAGCACTCCATAAAGCATTTAATTCACTTTAAGATAGAAAATGTGAAAATATATGTATATTTCAAATGATGGTTAGCATGCGTGAATTCAGCGTGTGTTGTTCTTTCTGTGGTGCACCTCACAACTTTGCCCTGCTTCACATACAGGTACATTCATTAAAACTTGCACTTGAAGGCGTGGAGAAGGAAAGGGATTTCTACTTTGGCAAATTAAGGGAGATTGAACTTCTCTGCCAAGAACATGGGGGAGAGAATAATGACCTTGTCCATCGGCTAATGGAAGTTCTTTATGCCTCAGATGAACACGTAAGTTCAAGTCTAATACTTTTAATGAAACATAATAGCTTAATTCTGTAAAAGTTTATTGGTTCTGTTTTGGGTCCCGTCTTGTGTTTAGGTCAGGGGAAACTGTAGCAGCTGTGTTTTTCATATGCCCTCCCCAAAAAAGGAAACTTGCATTCATAAATATCTGGCTTTCAGCTTGGGGAATGGATTCAGGGAGCTGCTTGTTTTTCACTGCTTCTGGGTAGCTTTTGTGCTCCACTTCTGCTGCAGTTAATCTGAAAGGGGAGGAGTGTGTCACAATTTCAAATTCATTTCATATGTTCTCGGGCCTTAGTTTTATTTTTTCCCCTGCTGCCTTTCAACATAAAGGCTTTTTACTCACGTTCTCTAATGTGCTGAAAATTAAAAAGCAGAGGAATTCTTGCAGAGTTGTTGTTTAATGTCTACAGCTAAAAGTTGTCTCTAGCCCATGTGGAAGTGCTGCAGTGCAGGTTGCCAAATATGTAATTATGTCTGCAGAGATAAGACTCTTTAGCATTTTTTATCTTGTTGCTATAGGCAAAATTCCTCACTGTGCAAACCCTATAATCCTCCACTACCAAAATTTCAGAAATATCTTGTCTGAAATATTAAGCAAAAATCTCATGTCATCTTGGGCACCACTCTGTAGACAGTTATGCTCTGCAGCTTCCTCTTTGTTGCTGCTTAAATTCCTCAGACACATTCAGAGATAATGATTCGGGGGAAGTTTTGCCAAACAACTCTCATTCACGCCAGCTAAAACCCTCTATTCACCATTCTAAGGACTGACCCTTTGCTCTCCATTGAATGAGAGTTTGGGCATCACAGTGTATAAGCATCAACTTAATTTTTCAGTAGCACTGTGATATATTGTGTGCTTGCTTATATTTGCTCCCAGAAAGCTGCTTCTGCAGTAGACAGCTGGCTTAAAATCTTATGTCAGAAGTAGTGCTGAAGCAGTTCCTAACGCGTGGGCTCTTTTAGCAAAGATCATAAACGCAAGTTAGATGCGAGAGGGTCACAAAGTCACCACTCAGGTTGGAGGTGACTGAGGAAAGAGGATTTGTTTGGTAGTGTGGGCTGAGTGCTAGAGAGGAAAAGGAAATCATTGTTTTCCTGGGAATAAACAATGGGACGAATTTGCCAGACATGTGAGTAGCAGACTGAAAGCCTTCCACATGTAGTGGTCGAAGATGTCTCCTGAGTCCAAGACAGGGGTTTGTTCCTGGAGAGAAGCGCCCTGTGGCCGCAGCCCAGCGCGGTGTTGTGCACCACGGGCTGCCCTGCCGGGAGGGTGTTTGCTGCTGCCCTCCTGCAGTTTCCATCAGTGCAGAGCACTCTGCAGCACAAGAGGCCACGTCACAGGGCTCCCCTGCAGCCCCTTCCCCACTGAAAGCACCATGTGAACTGCCTGTGGCAGTACCTCTACCTCAGACCTCTTCCCAGGTGCAGAAGAAAGCTTCTTTCCCAGGGGAGGATGCAGGCTCTTGCCCTGGGGCTGTCCCCTACAGAATTATTAGTCTCTTTTAGTGGGAGAACTGATCTCCTCCTCTCCTGATTACAGCTCAGGTAGACTCTGCTTTTCTGAAGCGAGACTCCAGCTTCTGAGAGCAAAAACTTGTGATCCTTGCGGATGCCTAGGAAGGATGTAGGCAGAGGCTACTTACATTTCTTTTCTTGCAGTGTCCTGTCATTGTCCTGTAATAATTATTTTTCCTTCCAAGTTAAATTTTTGTTATCTCGCTACATTTTCCAGGTTAATCCCTTGGTAACTGCAGTTCCTGAGCTCCAAAAGGCAAATAGCCCCAATTCCCAAACTATAAGCAACTCTAGCATTCCTGGTTTCTTGCTAATAAGTTTGTGATAAATCTAGCTTGGATATATAGATATAGATATGTTTTAAGCTCTCAGAATGTTACAACTTGTTAGGGGCAAGGGGGCAAAACAGACTACCTTAAATTTGGGGATTCATTACAATTCTGAGTGATATGTGGCTTTTCTTTGGAAAGGGGATGCGAGGTGATAGAGTTGACACAAACTATACAAGTCATCCCTGACCGAAGCCTTATACTTGAATATCACTGCTGACTTAAATCTGTTTTCAGCCCTTTGAGTATCGCTCGCACACCCTGCTTCCCTAGTTTTAACATGACAGGCATCTTTGTGCTCTTGGTAGAGAGCAGGTCTTACTTATTCATGCCAGCTGTTTTTGTTCAGGAGGGAGAAGTGTCTCTCTCTCTCTCTCTAACTTAATTTTTTGTTACACTTAATTTTTTTTGAACAAGGATTAAATTATCTGGACAGCACTTTGAGTGCTGCTCATGTGCCCCAGCAGCGAGTAGATTCCCCATGAGAGTTGCCGGCTTTATGTGGGTTCTGCGTGGACAGACTCAAAGGACAGACAAACAGCTTATTCCTACAAAAAGTGTGCTCTGGAAGTTAAATTATTGTAGCTTTGCATTTGGGAGAATTTCCCCAGGTTTGTGTTGTGAATTTAGATATTTAGGTTTGGAGAGTGCCTGGGATTTACAGCACAAATACCAGTTTGGATTCCTTGCTTTTAAAGGCTCCTTTTCCCTTGCATGCTAAACCTCATCACTGGCAGCCCTTGCTTATGCAAGAGGGAGCTGCATTTGCTAATGATGTCATTTAAAGTTTGTCTGCCTCGTCAGTCTGTAACCCCTTCTTTTTTAATTACAAATTGTTCCCTTGTCATCCGCTCATGTTTTAGTGGCAAAGACCAAAGTTGACCAAGACCTACTAAAAAGGACACACTGGGGATAGGAAGTGGCCCGCAGTGCTCAAGCTGTTTCTGCTGGGAACAGGCCTGAGACCTCAGATGTGTTTGATGGGCCAGCCAGCTCTGCAGGGGGAGAGTTTGGGGCTGCTGGAGCAGGAGAGCCTGTGCCCGGCTGTGAAATGCCGAGGCCAAACCCAGCTGGGTGGAAAGCCAAACGGTGTCACTTTGGCTGCCTCGCGCGGGCAGCCCTGGACCCCTTCACGGGGTGCTGCTGTTGGATCCTTCGGCTGCGCCGCTCCCATTTCCAGAGCAATTGCTCCAAATTCGGGGCTGGTTGAATCTTCGTGCTCGGGCAGCCACTACAGCTGTTGCCGCTGCTCTTGGGAAGGCCCCCATGGCGGCTGGTCTTCATTACCCCTAGGGTCTTCCTCACCTCATCAGTCTGCTGTGGCACCTGTGTGGAGGCAGGCGGGCTGAAGGGTCAAAGGGAGCATCCCCCGTAGCGGGCGCAAGGGTGACCCGTGGCCCTGTGGTCTGAGGCAGCACGAGAGGCTCTGAACACGTCTCCCACTGCCTGCCCTACTAGGGGGTGACATTAGGGGTGATTCCTGCCCTGTTAGGGGGTGACATTAGGGGGCTGTGCTGGTCCCACATAGCCAGGGCCGCTCCCCTCGGCGTTGCCTCCTGCTCCGTCCGGCAGCGCCCGGAGGCAGCGGCAGCTCAGGACGTCGCTTCGTGCCCTGGAGGGCTCAGGGATGTGGCTGCATCGGGAGCTTCTGCGTGGCAGTGGCCTGGCTGCCCTCCGTGGTTCATCTGTTTCTGTGTTTCATGAGCTGCTGCGCATTTCTGCTGCTTCAGCTAACGTTAGGCACCTTCTTTTCCTATTTCTGATTCTTAGAAATAAGAGTACTGTATTGATAGAAGGAAAATATTATTGCACGTCCTGCTGTGAGCTATTCCAGGAGAGTTAAAGTCATGGCCTTCCTCTTCTTTTTCACTGTTGCCCCACATATGAAGGCCACAACTGCTGGGAGGGCCGCCGCTGTGCAGACGTCCCTGTCCGCACGAGAGCGCTCTGCAAGGCAGCTCCAGAAAAGGGTTTTCCGTCCATGCCGCTTCCAGACGAGCGCCACGGATGCGGGCCCAGAGGGTCTCTTCAGCAAGCCTCTCCCTGCAGAAACCAAACGCCCCGAGAGAGAAGCTGTAAATGTAGCTGTGTTTAGCGGGGATGCAAAAGCAGTGCTCTGGGAATCAGTCTCTTAGAGCTCTGATGCATCTAGGCCAACTGGAGATGCCAGCCCTGCTGTCTCCAGATTGGAAACGGATTAAAATCAGTTAAATCTGTTGTGCAGATCCAGGGTCGCTCTCGGTCAGGGAGCCGACTTGCTCCAGGCTCCACAGTGGCTCTGCGCTGCGTCCGTTTCTGACAGGGAGGAGTTCATTAGGGATCATCTGACTTCATCTCACAGTAGCTACATAAGCCTGTGAGTGCTGAGCTGAATTTTTTTCATACAAAATATTTATGCTTGAGCTTACCAAGTCTCCTGTAAGGCCTTCTGGATAATGGTGAGCACCAAAGTTGTGGTGGCCTGTGAACTGTGGTCAGCATCAGCATGGGTAAAGCATCTCGGGCAGGCAGGATATCTGACTTACAAGTGCAGCCGAGTTTAATTTTTAAAACAGTTGCGAGCAGAACTGTCAAGTCCATTTTGTGATGTAGAGCTCCAGTGAAGATTGGGTGGAAGCTACAGCAAACAGGTTCAGAAGCCTGCCCTGACAGATGGAAAATGGGATGACATTAGGATGCTCTAATACAGCATTTAACTGGGGCAGCTCACTGTATCACTATTTAAAATACTCGTTTACTGGAGCAGTCATCACTTGGTGATGTCGGAAAATGATCCTCTGGGAAGTGTCAGCACTGCCTGCACTCAGATTAAAAACTAGCCAGGAAATATATTTTATTATAATTCTACCAGATACTGCTTGTCTCAGGTAACAACTTACTTTGTGTTTATGTGCAAGTCGAAAGGTACTTGAGAAATAATAAACAATCTAAAACGTCATGAAAACAGGTCCACATGGATTAGCCACATATGAGTTTAAATTTATTTACCTCCACTCACAGCTTTTGGGCTGCAGCAACAGATTGCACGAAACAAACTTACAGTTTAAAACTCATTAAATGAAAAGCTATACAAAACAGCTACCAAAAGTTTCACTGGTTCATGTTTCTGGATTGTGATACCCATATTTCTGGATTGTGGTACCCAGGACATTTGTTTATTTACTTTCATTGCATTTGAGGTAGAGTTTTTAAAGAGCTCTTAACTTTGTCTTACCATATTAAGTTTGTTGCTTGTTGAGCTATTTCACAGCTGTAGCTTTGTGTGAAAGCCCTGGGTGCCCAGCCAAGCTGCTGGTGACCAGGGAGTTCTCGTGAGGCTGCAGAGGAGCAGTCTGGCACGAGACTACAGTGAGACTGAACTCACAAGCACCGCTGGCTGCTAATGGGGTTCTGGGCCCTGTTCTGCCTTGCAGGAGGGCCACACAGAGGAGCCGGAGGGTGAAGAGCAAGGCCAGGAACAGCCCCCGCCGCAGGAGGAGTACTGACTCGCCCCGCGGCCCCGGCGACTGCGCCGTGTGTGAGGACTTTCTTCTGGAGAATGGAGCGCGCGTGGCCTCAAACTCGGAATCAGTTCACTCCCCGTCTGCCGTTAACATTTATGTACCATAGTGAGTGCCAGCCAACCACTGCATTCTGTACCCATACTTTGCCAAGATGCGTTTGCAGAAGTCTTCTTTCGGTGTATCTTCCCAAAAGATTGTAGGGCTACATCACCTACTGTACATCACTGCAACTTCACCACTTGGCTGCTTGAGATTTGTTCTGCTCTTTAAAAAAATATATATATTTATTTTTTTTCTTTTTGTCTTAAGTATGATACACTTGTAACTTGTTCTAACATATTTATATTGGCATTTTGTGTGGCAAGAAGTACCGTACCACTAGCTGTGTCTCTCACTTTGTGGTGCTTTGGCGTTTTCTAGTACATCTGCCTCGGGGCATAAATTCGGTCAAACAATTGGAAAGAAGGGATACAGTGGGAGTTATGCTCAAGCCATAACGATGACGTGTTGTGGAGGAAAAATGCTTGTGTTGCTCACATTTATTCCTTTCCTGCCTTCACAAAATGGAAGGCAAAACATCTGTTTCACTAGGAAAGATTGAAACCCTTGTGTTAGAAAGCTTGTTAGAAAGCTGCATGATCTGTTTTTGACTTATTTCTGGAGGATAGACATCCACGTAAGTTTTTTGAAAACCCTCCCAGTTTCTTGACTAGTCAACAGACATTTCCCAGCTTTTCTTCCTTCTTGAGGAATTCTGCCCAGCCGCAGCTCTGCATCCACAGGGCCCGGGGCTGATTTGGGACAGAAATCTGCTTGCGGACATGACAGCCGCAGGACACCGTCTCCAGCCTCATTCCCGACTTCCCAGCCCCGGAAGAGGACAGCATAGGCCACCCATTCCTTCTCGCTAACTGTCCCCCGCTGCCCTCACCATGCAGGTGTGGAAGAAGGAGAATTTGCTGGTCAGTGCTAGGCATGTTCACCACTTACCTGCAGGCCTGAAAGCCCCCGTGCTCTCCCCGAGCACCTCGGAGGTGCTGAGGCCCCTTCGGAAGCTTGGAGAAGCAGCAAGAAGTGCTCCTGGAGCCCGTGTCAGAGAGGAAGCAGCCGGGGAGGGCACGGAAGCAGTTCTGTGCTTGGCCGACCATCCTGCTGGCTGTGCAGACCCGTCTAACCAGGTGTCTGCACCGAGGGTGGGCCTTCCTAGGAAGGTCCCTATTATACTGTTCTAAATGATGGTATTTTATAAACAGAAGTATCTTAATGTGTTACAAAACATTCCTTATTTTCATCTGCGCGTTCTGGTCTCTCTGAGTATTTAAAGCTTGGTGTTCTTGGTCGCTCAATTCATTTCTTAGTTCTGGACTGTTACCCCGGTTCAGCAGGTCCCATCCCGGCCTGCAGTCACCGAGACACTCAGAAACCTCCTGAAATCACTGTAGATCTTCATGGAATCACGAAGTGGAAGTTCTCAGCTTGCCCTTCCAAAAGGCTTTTTAGTAACATCCCCCTGCTCTGCCCCTCCTAAAATCCACACACATGCAGGCACTTTCCTGTTCCTAATAAATTCTGCGCAGCTAAGTGGCTCTTAACTAAATGAGGTCACTGCTGCTGCTCTGCACCACAGACAAAATATAAAATACTGTTAAGTACTGAACAGTGGCTGCCTCTGCTCAGCAGAAGTTTCTAGACCCTCTGGGCTGAAAGTTGTTCCAGCCCTGCCTCCTGCACTGCCCTCGCCTCCTGCCTGGTCATAGGGAAAGTCTGTAACCTGCAGGCCAGCGCTTTGGGTTCTAATACGGATTGGTTGCCAAGTAAGATCTGGTTTATAAAAGTGTGTATTTTCCAAAGTGTTTCCAGGAATCGCCACAAATGGGGGAATTGTCATTTTCATTGTATTTGTGTTTATTAGAACATATGTATTTATTACAATTGTCATTGTAATAAACAGTAGTTCTTCATAATACCGGTGACCCGAAGAGCAGTTACTGATTTTTTCCCAGTCTCAAGGTCCGCCGGCAAGTGCGGGATCTGTGGCGGTGCCAGGAGCATGGGATGGGGCTGGAGGCCCGGGGTCGGCAGCGGCGCCCAGGGACGTGCTGGGTGCTCCATCCTGCTGCTCTGGAGACAGTGCACACAGAAGCCGGGTGCTTCTCGGAGAATGCAAAGGGTTGAGCCGTTCAGTTCGCTGGGAGCGAAGCCCTGGTGCCGCTCTCCTCTCCTCTCCTCTCCTCTCCTCTCCCCCCAGCACGCACCCAAAACATGAACTTTGCTTCCTGAAAATGCCTTTTCTCCCCGTCTTTGGTCTGCGGGCCGCAGCACTGCTCTTATCAAGGAGGACGTGGCCGACGTAGGGAGCCAGGCAGGAAATCACTTCTGGGGCACTAGAAATTCGGCTGCGCAGTGGGGAGAGTGATGCCCTGAGAGGAAAAGAGTTGTCCTCCCTCCACCCGCCGTGAGTAACCCCTTATTCCCTTCTGGTTTTAATATGCATTTGTAATTATCTTTAATAAATAGCACATCATAAAGCTTTGGTTATATATTAAATATAACTGAAAGGAATGTAAACATATGTATTGTTAATTATACACAGATAAGTAATGACATAATAGATGCAAAAAGTCTTATTCAGATGTGTTGGTCATTTTACCTTATCCACAGATTGTCGCATGGTAGAGTAGGATTTTGTCTGAATATGTGAATAACCTGACTTGCGTTTATCTTTTTGCATATTTAATAAAAAAAAAAAGTGAAAATCTGTCCAGCTCTAGGGACTATTCAAAGCCTTCTAAAATAATACTTTCCCTTTAAAAATACATATATATAATTGCTTCGTTAATAATTGTGTATGAGAGCAGGAAGGAAAAGGTTCACTTTCTGTGTGTATGTAGCTGTGTCTTTCCCCAAGAGCGCAGCAACTGTGTCACTCTTGACAAACCAAAAAAAGAAAATAAACAAAAGCGCAAATGCCGGAGAGCTTCTTTTAGCCAACACTTTCAGAGTACTAAATCTCATTCAGTATTGCTCAGTTTAGATACGGCAAAAGTGTCGAAAAGCCACAAAAGTGGTGAAAAGCCGGGAGGCGAAGGGAACCTTTGCTAGAGCAACAACACGGGAATTCCCAAAGGACTTGCCCTCCAACAGCCAAGTCTTCAGAGACGGATCTTCAGTGCAGAGCCTAAAACCCGCCTACATTTTAGACTGCAATGCAGTTTTGTATGGACAAGAGTGGAAAAATGTCCTTCCGCAATGTGGAATGGTGCACGGCGCGAGGGGGCAAGGCAGCGTGGGGAGCCAGCGCCAGAGCAACACGGCTCCCTGCTCCTCGTCACAGCGGGTACAGGAGCGTGTCCAGCACCTGCGGCACTGCTACATGGGCTGAAGAATGGAGCAATTCTTATTTTCCAGCTCTTATTTTCCAGTTCTAAGCACTGGAAATCTTTGCATATCCGAGATGACCATGTTAAGGACTGAACTCTACTCTTCTTCATACCAGTATCTGATGTTATAGAATAAATCTGGCACCGTACCCGCAATGACCAAAGCATCTTTATTTCTTTTTGTTGGAGCCAGGTGCCATCTGCGATGGCAAACAGTTCAGTATAGGCACTGTGCAGTACATCATTTATGTTTAGACTTCTCCAGATAGAACTTGTAGTGAAAAGCAGCTTTAAAAACGAAGTTGCTTGCCATGGGTATGTGGAATATGAAAAAGCTGGTCAGAGCTTAGTTTCTTTTAAAACTGATACTATACCTTAGAAAGGTTATGTGCAGCTAGGCAGTGGCTGTTAGAGTTATATAATTTCCTTTGACAAAGTGTTTTCAAAGTGCATCACATCACCTCCGTGTCCCTTATTTCCAACTGTTTTAGATATTAACAGAGAACAGGGGGAAAGCTTCTCCCAGGAGTTCTTCCATACAACCACTTTTAATCCAGAGGAATTTTTGTGTATTGTTTTCTAATTCTTGTCTCATCGGGGTTTCCTCCAGATGCTTTGAGGAACAGGTTAAAAATAAATAGCTCAAAATCGCTGAGTGCTTGCCTATATCAAACTCTTATTTCTCCCATCAGCTCTTAAACAGACTTGTCTCCTGGCCCAGGTGTTAAATTAACTGCCAAGGGAAACCCACTCTACTTTGTGGTAGGTTTGAAAACCTGCCAGGTCAACAACTACTGTAACTGGCCAGACAAATTCAAATCAAAGCAGTTCATACAGGCAAGCGGAAGAGGGAACTAGTAGGTCCTCATCTGAAAATATTAATACGCAGTATTGATGTAACAGTATATTAGCTGGAGGAAAATAATGAGAGGCAAGGGATAAAGCCTGATAAATGGTCTCAGAAGAAGGTGAACTTAAGGCTTAGTGGCCAAATAACTGAGTGGCTACAGAACTGCACTCCTGCCCTGCGCCTGGCAAGGGAGATACTTAACTATGTAAGAGAAATGCAGGTCAATCGTGCTGCTCTGTGCAAGCCAGGTAAGGTGCTTCCCTTGGGGAAGTGGGCAGATGTTTCACTGCTGCTTCAAGGCCACACAGTCCCTTTGGCTAGGGGAGCATTTGAAAAATCACAGTCCTTGTCCTTCCCCCAAGGCACACAGAAAACCTACACACATTACATATGAAGGGTGCAGTCTGCATCTGCATGTCAGTGTGTAGTGTTAAAAACTCTTACCTATTTTTCTTTTTAGTTGTTACCTAAACCCACAAGAAACTGATTCAAGAATACGGGCAAATAGTTATTTGCTTAGCATTTTTCACTGATAGATGAGACTTAAAAATATTTAGACTGTGCATATCTGGTTCATTTTCCACCATTTGCTTCATGATTCAGAAAACTGTGTGCTGAGTTTATCCATCAGACACAAGTTTTGTAGCGAATGGGAGAATCTTCAAAGGTTTGTCAAAACTTAAATAGCAGCAATGCCCTGGTTACTGCATAGAAAACAGCTGTAAAGGCAACTGCCTCCTGTGTGGAGCCCCCATTCTCACACATACAGGCCAGCTCACACTCAACTAAATATGGGCGGGCAGATTATAGGGCTGGAAAACACTTGCTGTGCCCATGGTTTCCTGATCCTTTTCTCTTTCCATCACGCAGTCGAGATTTGGGATGAAGGAAAAACTGAGTGTGGGAAAGCCCCTCTGGAGGCTGTATGGAAGAAATGAGATGTGAGGCAATAAATATCTAAAATGGAGCCAGCACAGAGGTGTGAAGGAGACGGACATACAGGAACAATGTGCGTTGCCCAAGATCCCATCCCACTGGTGAAGAGACTGGCCAGAACTAGTTATAAAATCCCAAAGATCCTGTGTAACCCAGGACCTCACAGACAGTGTCACAGAGAAGGAAGCCCAAAGCTTTGGAGCGGGTGCTTACATGGCATTAGTGGAGAGAATAAATAGTATTAGCAGCTGAACCACTTGGTAAACACGTCACTGCTGGACGGGGACCTTCTCTGAGATGAAGCATCTTCCCACGTAGCTCCTTGTCACAGTGGCTCGAATATCTGGGCCTATTCTATCTTTGGTTATTTTCATTAGGTTAATTCCACTATTTGTCATAGGAAAAGAGCTGTGCATCCCTGTGGGAAGTGAAACAATCTGGTCGCAGCGCAAGTGCTCATTCTTGGACACGTTTCTTCAAGGAAAAGATGTAAATGTTGAAGTGCTCGCTCAGCTGCCTCCCCTAGGGATAGAGCACAGCGGTTAGGATATGGTTTCGTACCTGCCTCGGCAAAGTCAAGACAGAGGGGACCCCACCAAAGTCCTCTACAAATACTAAAGCAAGAGATGTGTGACCTTCCCATAGGGCCTGCGCTCGTGGGTGACATAAAGGAGCACTGGAGCTGGGCCCTCTCCTTTGCTACTTGATTTTGACCGGGAAGGTCACTCCTTCCCGACCCCACCGGCAGCACCGTGTCCAGCCCCTCGCAAAGCCCCTCAAAGCAGGGAAAAGACCTCCTTCAAATGCAGGGAACAAGAAATTCTTCCAGCCCAACAGCAAGCCTCAAATAAAGAGGAACTTGCCCCAGTCTCTGTTAATGGCCATACGAGACGTTTCATCTGGGACCAACCCACCATTACGACACTTTCCTCAGGATTATTTGTCAAGGCTCTTTAGAAGGAAAGGGAATTAGCTGAGGAGAATCGAGCGCGGCTGGTAACTCGGGTGACAGTAAGTGACAGAGGTGCTCTCCAGTGGACATGAGGATGGGCCGGGGAGGCTGAACGAGCCGGAAAACCGCCGTGTCCCCAGCTCGAGAGGCGCCAACAGGCAGCCATGAGCAGCGCGGAGCTGCTCTGCTGTCGGATTCACACACAGGTAACCACCTGGCTTTATGAACTCTGTGTCTGTTTACTTTGCAATTTACCGTCCCCTTTTGCATCCAGGTAACCTGAGGAAGCCGAAAGGGCAGAAGGGCTGGCGGAATCCCCGCCACCCCACACAACGGCCACGTGAAAAAGCAGCGCCTTTTCAGACGTCAGCCTAAGCGTGGATGAGAACCAGGGCAAAGCCAGGCTGGTCGCGCGGAGCCTCCCGCCGGGCGCACTCACCACGCAGACGCCGTAGTGCAGGTGCGCGGCCGTGGCGGCGAGGGCGAGCAGGGCGAGCGCCGCCTCCTCCGCGCGGCCCGGCAGCCCCGCGGCGGCGGCGCCCGCGGCGAGGCCGAGCGGCAGCAGGAAGCCGTGCAGGAGCCGCGGCCGGGTGCCGCTCATCTGGCACACGATCACGCGGCACTGCGGGGAGGGAAGCGGCCGCTGAGCCCCGGGCGCCAGCGTGCAGCACGCCCGGTCCCTCCGCTGGCGCCATTTCAGCGGGGCAGAAACGCGTGTTGTTCAGAATGGGGCTTGTTTTGAGGCTTAGAACTGCTCTAAGTGATCATCCCTGTGCCGGGTCACCTGTGGTTCCCAGGGGACTTTATCACAATAATTCAAGCTACACATCTCTTCTACGGAGACGAGTGCTTTGACATGCGGCGGCGCCTCGTGACCTGAGGCGCAAGTCTGCAAAAGGGGGATCTGCTTGACCCTCTGCACCGTCCCCTTTGCTAAAAACACAATTTGGACACATCTGAAATACTTTCTCATTTTACATTTCGCTTAGTATTTTAAATGTGTTTAACATTATAGTTAAAATAGCTTTTCATAGGCGCTATTCAATCCCTCTGCTGCACGTGACGGTAACGGTACGAGTAAGAATGAAACCTAACCATAGGGAAACAAAATACTGGTTTTACTCTTTGTGCCATGGAAGCTGAGGAATGCAAAAATCAAACATGAAAAATTAACTGACTTTCAATAATGTAAGAAGCACTTGCACCTAATGTAAAGTATATTTGCTTACAATGAATTATCAGCACTGATTATGATTTTTTCTAAATAATATCAATTTTATGAGTCCTTTAGGATTTGTTCAAGAGCATATCAAAAAGTGCTAATGTAATTTCTCTAATACATGAATATATATATATTGTTTGCTTGTTTTTCTAAATGCTTGCACCTATTCAGAGGTTGGATTTTGTAACGTTTTCAGCCATTATTACCCCATGCTAAGGACAGTACTCCATTTTCCATATAGATTCCTCGGTTATGTTTGCAGCAATTCACCTTTAGCATATCACAAGGCTGCAAAATGGAGCATGCTCTGCATTTCTCCCTCCAGCCCTTTTTCCTCCGCCCGTCACCTTGCCAGGAGTCCTGTTCCCACCACGGAGCACTGGGAAAAGTAGCTCTGCTCTCACAGAGAAGCAGGTGTCTTTTTTTATTATTTCCTTTTTTTTTTTGAGGGGGGCAGCGCTTGCAAACCTTTTTTCCCTGATTTCCATTCTGCAAAATGCCCATCTTTCAGGTCCTCCTGCTGGAGGCCCTTCCTCTGCCTTTTCCCAGGAGAGCGGTGCCTTCACGGCTTGCTCTGGCAACGCAGAGCTGTGAGGTCAGGCTCGAAACCAGGCGGTTAGCCAGAAGCATCTACTGGGCAGCTAAATATGTTGTCAAAGGCACGAGAAGCTCAAGATGCTGGCAGGTAGAGAAATGCGGGTTGCACTTTGTGGTCTACAGAACAGATAACGAAAACCCCATGTGTCAGAATATCATGGAGCAAAAAAGCATTGCTATGGCAACCCTGACTGTTGCTTAAGGAAAGGGTGTGCATGAGGTACCAGAGAAGGTTTAAAAAAAAAGAAATACAGGTTTATTTTTTGCTTTTAAAATGTTATAAATTTCAAATAATGCACACATAATTTTAATTTGTGCAAGGCTCTAATACTGCAGTCGTTGCTTAGGTAAAGAAAAAAAACATGGTCTTGAGAATATACATTACAGTCAACATCTAATGAACTGCAGCCCACTCAGACACTTCTGATTTGCCTTACTGTTTTTTTTTCTAAAGCATCCTGCCACAAAAGCTCTCGGTTGGTTAAAATATCTGTGCAGAACCTGCCACCTGTCAAACGCTGGAAACACTTGCCTCACTAGTATAAAGCAGTATTTCTCATTTGGGAATTTGTACTGTTCTCTTTAAAAAAATAGGCACACTGATTATTCAAAAATTCATACCATAAAACTTAAAATTTGGGAAATAAAAATGCCCATCCTTGCAAGGCTGAGTCCTTAAAGAGGGACCTGTTTGACTGAGGGCCCCGATAACCATCACTGAGAGGACACACCTAACAAGCAAGCTCTGATTTCCTTTCCATTCCTCAGTACAGATTTCTAGAGGGATTACACTTCCCATTTTAAAATCAGTGGTGCCTTATCCTGAACGGTGAAGGGGAAATGCAGGATGAGCTGAACCCTGTCCCTGCCACAGCAGTGGGCAGAGCAGCAGGGAAGGCCCTTGCTCTGCTGCTAACCCCTGTCTGCATTTAGCTTTACGTGACTTTGCCAAGTCCCTGGTTCCGCTTAGGTGTTGGTGAGTATCATCTGTTACATTTCTGGAAGAAAAGCCTTCCCAGGGTGTCTCATAAAACTCAAGGGAGAAAGAAAAGGATCCTCATAAAAATGTTATGCTGCAGTAGGATGAATATTCAAAAGCCCAGGAGTGCAGGTGTCCCTGCCCGTGCCCAGCCAAGGGCTGCAGCACGGTTTGATAGCGAGAGCGGGCCGCGAGGAGAGGAGCGGTGCCAGCGACCCTGACGAGTCTAGCTGCAGCTCCTGTGCCCTTGTGCTTGTTCACGAAAACTGTAAGTCTCACTGACAGAAAGCTGTCTCTAAATATACACCGTCACCACAAAATACTTACAACAACATTTGAGAAAGCAACCCCAACCATCCACAAAAAGAGTCTTGGTTGCTTTGCTAATATGTTGCCCGGTGATAAAACCACCCAGACTGTAAGAAGAATGAACAGCAACAGAGGTGACACAAGAGGTAGAAGTCCTTCATACAAAGAACCATTCTTCAGTGTTTTCTTTAAATGTGCTCTGTAAATAAATACAATGATTTTATGGAGTAAGAAAATGTATCCAGTCTATTTCCCCACAGTAACTACAAACTCCAGCCTCAAGAATTCATCTTATAAACACCACTACCTGTGCAAATGTGTTACACAGCCAGACATTTGAAGAGGTCGTGGAATACTCTAGCAGCATTTATTTCTAGGCTAAAATTACAATGTTTTATTCACATAACTTCTGGTCAGCTTCACCCACTGCTCCCTGTCTCACAATAAACCACTAAGTTTACACCAAGGGAGCTGCAGTAGCTCTGCTATTGCTCTTACCCCCCAAATGCACAGCATGCAGTGAATTAAAAATATATGCATTTTTAGCTCATGAAACATCATGAGACACTGCTGTGACTTCAGGCAATCAAGCAATACAGCTTGCACATTTTTGGTGACAAGAGTCAAGCACACGGCTGGCAGGTACCAATGATGTTTAGGTCCGAGGTGAGGCTGCTGCTCCATACTGCAGCACTGCAAAGTGGCCTAAAGATTTTTTTTTTTTTTGCTAACTAGAGTTAAGCAAATTTTTGATCCACTGTGTTTTCCATTAATTTCCTTGCATATTTTAAGCTGCCTTCTAAAGGCAGTAATATTACTAGTAACAACGGACTGTATTTTCTGTCAGCTAGGGAAAATCTAACTGCAAGATCAACAGCTTTTTCATCTATTTTGCATCCTTCTCACTGAAGCAAAGCTCCCGTTGAGAGGATGTTAAATGGGTGGGAGGTTTAATTCACTAAGCTTTGCTCTGATTAAACCAATTCTTCATCATCATGGTTCAGAAGATCACTTCTGTTTGATGTGTGCTGGAAAATGTCTTGTTTAAAATGTCTGAGTGTTTATAAAAAACTGCTATACAAAAATCCGGTAAGTATTTTTCTCATTCCAAAAAGTAATATTCTTCCAATAGAATAACAAGTGAGAACTGGCAGCATGATGAAAAACTGCAGAAATTTATTGGAAAACCTCGAATTCTTCATCACCAAATAATTTGCAAGTACCTCCTCCAAGCAATCCTGATGGGATGTTTGGAATTACTGCACTCTTCTGTTTTAAGGAATGAGAAAACTCACCAGAAGGCCCGAGAGAAAATATGTCAGATGATGACATGAGAAGGAAAATACTCCACAAAAGCCCCAAAAGAAGAGGGACGAGAGCACAAACTAAGCATTCCTTGGACCAAATACTGCTGCTAGTGGGGCCTGAAGGTGCCAAGGGTGCTCTTCCTCCTCCTCCTCTTCCTCCTCCAGGCTTCCCTGCCTTCCTGCAGCTCCACACACTCTCCTGCCCAGATCTCCTGATTCTCCACTTCTCCTGCCCCAAACTCGAGGCTGCCCATGGTTTTATAAACTCTACTGAGCACTGCAGGGCAGTTTCAGTGCTGTGTGTTACTGTCCCGTACTCTCTCCCAAATTTCAGTGCTAACATTCATCCCTACTAATAGCTCAAGGCAAGGAATGACAGTCCTTCCTCTGGGACACATAGACTCTGAGAGACCTGATGTGACACATGAGCGAGATGAGCGAGCGAGTACAGAGCAAGGCAGCACCGCACGAGGAAACAGAGGCCAGCAGAGAACAAACTAGCTGTGCATAAAATTTCTAGGTGCGGTAAGTCAGCTCCTAGGCATAATCAGTTTGCCACCAGCCTTGCCTGTATCTGATAGCAATTATGTGCAGGTTTCCCATGGAGAGGAGTTATACAGATGGCTCTGTAAGACAATAAACTNAATAGCTCAGGGCAAGGAATGACAGTCCCTCCTCTGGGACTGAGAGACCTGATGTGACACATGAGCGAGATGAGCGAGCGAGTACAGAGCAAGGCAGCACCGCACGAGGAAACAGAGGCCAGCAGAGAACAAACTAGCTGTGCATAAAATTTCTAGGTGCGGTAAGTCAGCTCCTAGGCATAATCAGTTTGCCACCAGCCTTGCCTGTATCTGATAGCAATTATGTGCAGGTTTCCCATGGAGAGGAGTTTTACAGATGGCTCTGTAAGACAATAAACTGGTTTATGGAGTGTAGGGTGACCAGCTGCAGGATTTTACCTACAGCAGATAGAAATTACAAATGGCACTTGACTGCAAATAAAACACAGTATCTTTAACAACAGAGCATTCAACAACTTACTATCCAGGTGGGACTGCCTGGAGAAGGGCATGGGACAGGAAAAACAGAGATGTTACTGCAAACATGGAAAAGACACCAGGCCGACTCTGAGACCTGAGCGCAGAAAAACTTAGAGCACATTATCAAGACAGGATCTGGCCAAAAGACATTAGGCTATTTCAATCATTTATTTCCCAGGTGAGGAAATCATTAAAAATACCAAATTAAACAGGCGGGGATAGAAATTATTGAATATTAATTCACTTACCTGTGAATGTTGTAAAGTGTTTGTGGAAATGAAAGAAATAAACTGAAGCCTGGAAGGAAAAAAAAAAAAAGACACAAGATGCAGATGCAGTGATTACGGACACATAATGCAACCGAGCAGCCGGAGCAGGAAGGGGCTCGGCAGCCTGGTGGGGTCGGCCGCCCGCAGCGTGTCCCACGCAGGGCCCAGCAAGCGCCGGCCCCGCTCCCTGCTCACGGGGATGGAAACGGACCTGACACCAACAGCCTCCAAATGGCACCGGGAAGCACAATTAGCAACAACCCGTATTACTGGAGAGATAACAGGCTTGTAATTTAAAATATTAATTCAACCAGTGGCCTACTTTGCTGATACAACAACCGTGAAATGACTTTGCTGTCACAGTATGGCCAACACTCAAATGAGTGAGGTTTCATTTCTTATTTTTTAATAGGGCTGAGACCTTCTTGGAGCTGAGAGCAAAGCAGCAGAGGACGAGGGCCTCAGGACCCTCCTTTGCTCGGCTGTTGTCTGATCAGCCCATGAGTCCGTGGGCTGATCAAGGGCCCTGCCACGAGGCCCTGCACAACATGCACCTACGTGACACACCGGCACCTCCAAGGGCCAAAGACCCAGCTGGAAGTGGAGATGAAGGTGGAAAGCAAAGTGCTAAGGGCTAGTCAACAACAGGGCGAGAAATCACATAATTCTCCTTTGATCTGCAACACACATTTGCTGCTCTGTGTTTCCCAGGGGAAAGGGGTCTCTGTGTTTTGGGTTGGTTTTTAGTCCTTTCTGACAATCAGGTGCTCTCCACCTTGTCTGCTTGCTGCTTGCAAATTGCTCCATGGAGCCTATTTCTTTCTACCTTTCATAGGATAAGACCTGAGGATTGTTGCAGATGAACCAGATTCATGCAAAATTAGTATTTTAGTATAGGGAGGAATAACACTCTGATTATGTAAACTTTTTGGTTTTAACTTGAAAAAAATCCACATATAAAACAGCGTAATGTTTGCCTGTACAGAACATGAGCAAACTTTTGTCTCATTGATGGAAATAAAGTAAGCTCAGTTGCAGTAGGAATGAACATGAGAAGGACCTATTCCAGATTACTTTGTTCCAGAGCTCACATGGCACAGAAGGACCTCAAGCAATGTCACTCTTTACTGCCAATCCTTGTCAAAGAGATACCTAAATAAGACTTTAGCAGGCTCAGGTCAGACTAGCACCTCAAGACAAGGAAAACTAAAACACAGCAAGAGTGGAGATCAAGATTGTCAGGAAACAAAAGCAGGAAAAAGAGATGTAATAGGTAGCATAAAATCCTAGCATTTCCCATTATCTTTTAAAGAGGAAGAAAGCATGACATGGAAAAAGAATATCTCGACTAAAAATTTCAGGTATTGTATTTTTACGTGTTTAATTACTTGTGTTGTTTCCTTTTATGAAAGATGACAAGAAGAGCTCTGTTTCTTTACTATGGCAGAATCTTCATGGCATAAAATAGCTGAAGCATATGCAGTGGAAGTAATATCTCAAATATTTTAAAAATATATTTATAAAATTCTCAAGGTTAGTGCCTTCAGAATTATCTGTGTTTAATGTGCACTGCAGTTAGTTATGTTTTCTATTAGGCAGGGAGGGCTAGCTCAATAAAATCTTGAGTTACGTACAGCAGTTCCAACATCTGTATCACATTAGAGCAGACATGAGACAAAACATTGACTCTTGAGGTTAAATCTAAATTTCCTGCTGCAATCCTAAAGTTTGATTTGTTAGGAGAAAAGCAACCAAGAGGAACAGAAATAGAGACTAGAACTAGAAATAGAATTCAAAGACCAATGGTTGCCAACAATTTGTTATTTTTATGAAGTGCCATTTTAGTTAGAAATAACACATTGACCACAAACAATCCCCAAGTTAGCCAAAAGTCACTTCCAGAACGGGGCTGTTACGCCAGTTACTCCTCCACATTTTTAGCCCCTTTTGCCAGAGAGGGAGCTGAGGATGCGGGAGGGAAAGCAAAGGGTGTTTCCCCTTTTCTTAGGGGATTTTTCAAAATTCCATCATTTCCTACAACGTGTTGCTTTCCCATCTTTTTTTAGCTGAGGAGGCCTGGCTCGGGGGCTGCTTTTGGAACTCATTAAAACTGTTTTTAATTGGCATTAAGGATTCCTTTGTGCCCAGGGGCTACACTGCTGCTTCCGCATTGCTGCCATTCCCTGCTGGTCTGGGGAACAAAAGGCTCAGCCTGGAAAACCAACCCGGCTCCGGCTCTGGCACCAGCCCCCCTCCAGGACTGCCCAGCAGAAGACACCGCTGCCTTTTTTTGAATGTCCTAAAATCATGTACTTTATTTTACAATTATTTAAAAATTCAAACTTAGTGCATGTTTTCCACATATTACAGCAAACAGAATAAGTTACATGTTTATTAAAGGCATTATTGCCACTGCGCTGTATTTCAATCTTTTTCCTTTAGTATCTTCCCCCATTTTCTATTATACTGAAAACTCACAACACAACTGTAAGAAAGCAGGGCTGTTTTAAATGCAGAAACACTAAAGTACAGCTGGGTGGCATGGACACACACATGGAATTCCTACTGCCGTGCTCAGCTGAGAGTGTCAAGCCTAAATCCTAGGTTCTAGATACAGTCTTATGCCCAGTCTTATGACTTGGACTATCCTAACTCCCTTATTTATAAGAAATAAATTAAGCATCTGTAAAGCTTTATATCAGGAATTATCTTGCCTGTATAGAAACAAAGCAAAAACAAAAGAACAATCCATTCAGTAACTCAGGATTAGAGATATGTCAGAAGTGAAGATATTTCTGACTTTCCATATAAATAAAGAAAATATTGTATAAATAAATAAATATGTATTTATGTATTCTAAAAGCAAATTTCCATCAATTCTAGTAACAATTTCAGATTTCACTTGGTGACTTCAAATTCCCAAACTGTATGGTGTTATCTGTGCAGTATTTCTAAGTGAACACCCCTCCACCCAAAGGAATTATCATCTGACAGATACCCTAGAACATTTGTGCCCTGTTTTACTCTTTTATCCCATCCAACAGTCATGTATTCAGGTTTACTGTAAGCGGGTGTTTTCATACCATAATACTAAGTGTGGTTTCTGCACCTGGGTTAATTTTGGCATTTCTGAAGAAAAGAAGAGGGCAAGTGCAGAAATGGAGCCCTGACACTCCCCATGCTCTAAACACGCTGCTTCAGTAGCCAACAGGAGTGACTTCCCCTGGCCAGCATCTGACCTCCCCCAACTTTCAGGTGAAAGCAGAAAAGCCAGGCTCAAGCAGGCAGGTCCTGAACACCCAAACTGCATGGATTTTATGCAACATTAAATAAAGAAGCAGCTTCTGTACATTAGAAACACTATTTTAACAAATTCTGCCACTTCAAAGGACAAACCGTGTTTATCCGAGCTGCTGCTTCTCCATTCCTTTCCTATTGCAAATCACACTCGTTGCTGTGTTTCTGACAAGTGACCCTTTCTTACACTGTCCTAAGAGAACAATCTCAGCTGAAATATTATGTTTTAGTAATTGGCTTCTCTTCATATTTAAAAGTTCAAGACTCAGACAGTGCAAAACACTGATGTCATTTTTAGGTGAACACCACACTTGAAGCAGAGAGACTTTGATCAGATAAGGATCTTTCCATTCCTCCCCCTGCCCCCCTAAAGAAGAAGTCTTCTCAGAGCAGTAAAACTTCCTCCCATTTTGGAGGCAGTGGAGAGGTCTGTGTAAACCTTTTCCTTGGCACACAGCATAAATTCGGCTCAGTGAAAAACAGCTCCTTAACACTGAGCAGTTGTAGTTGCATTTCAGCCTACAATTACTCCTCTCTTGTGCTGCCCTTGTTCATTATTCCACATTGCTTTCTTCAGCATCCTGCTTAGCCTTTCTAGAGTTGTAATTCATCACAGCCAATGCTCGCTAAAGAAATGGATGTTAATACATCTTTTGCACTTTCTTAGCAACTAGACAAAAAGAAAAAGAGATTAAAAATATTTAGGTCTCGCAGCTTCAAAAAATCTTCAATAGTTTTCCCACATTTCTTTCAGCATCTTCCACATTTAAAGCAAATGATAGACTACGGAAAGATCTTAATAAACTAACAGCTTAGCACACCGATTGGTATCTAACAGCAAGCTTCACTAAAAGGTGAACATTAGGAGCACTCGTAACTAGAACAGCAGCTTTTTATGGAGCACTGGGATTTCCACAGCCATTTCTAGAGAAGGCCCCTTTTCAAATTGGTTGTGCAAACAGACAATTATGTATTGAGCTGTGCATTGACCATAAAATTACACTTTATTATTGTAAACAATGGCAAACTTAGAAGCACTTAGTAATTAAAAAAAATACTCTTAGAAAATGAATATATAATTTTCAGACTTAATTGAGCCTGTAGGTCTGAATACTGTAAGCAATGTGAGCGCACATGAGAACGCACCCAAACGCAGTATGAAATGGGTTTCCCCGGGCAGAGAGCACTGTGCAGACGTTCACGTGCCAGCTGCCGTGCGTGTTTTGGGCACTGAGCGTGCAAGGTGCTGCCAGAGGAGCAAGGCTGCGCATGGCTCCTGGTCTTCAAAGTGCACGACAGATGACACAGTCTGTACAACTCTCTCTTCCAAACTGGTCAGTCAGCTAATGAAGAACATTTGGAGGAATTTAATACAGAACAAGAAAGGCATTTATGGGTATAGCTGCTTCTTTGATGAATATATTCTCAAAGCTGGTTCAAGAAGTCCTGCCTTTCTGCATGCGGTGAGATTCTGGCATCGGGGAAAGGGCTTCCTCACCCAGCAGCCGAGGCCGCTCGGCAGGAGCTGCAGCCCCACTGGGCACCCCTGCTTTGCTGCTCGGGGCTCGGGCTTCTCACAGGTACCAAGGATCAGGGCCCCCTCCAGCCCTGCCTCCGGCCCCGGGGCTTTTGCTTGCGGGGTTATTGCTCTGGCTGCCTTGCAGGAGTTAATCCAAACGTGAACTGAGCTGCTTTCTGCGTTTATCTTGAGTGACAGGTGGGTATTTCACACCCTTGATTTCAAAGAAAAATGATGCAATCTGTCACAAGTGTGCCTTAATAGATGCTAACGTGGTGACAGACGTATCTACAANCCCCTGCTTCGCTGCTCGAGGCTTGGGCTTCTCACAGGCACCTTCCAGCCCTGCCTCCGGCCCCGGGGCTTTTGCTTGCGGGGTTATTGCTCTGGCTGCCTTGCAGGAGTTAATCCAAACGTGAACTGAGCTGCTTTCTGCGTTTATCTTGAGTGACAGGTGGGTATTTCACACCCTTGATTTCAAAGAAAAATGATGCAATCTGTCACAAGTGTGCCTTAATAGATGCTAATGTGGTGACAGACGTATCTACAAGCCAATGCATGTTAACTACATTCCTAAAACAAGGCCAGTCAAGGCCTGTGCAAGTCATAAAATTTTGAAAAGACGTCACTTGGCTGTCCATTAGTATGGCTGATGGATCAACCACTTTCCAACGACAGCCATAGAAAATCACCACAGAACTACTTACTGGTATAAAGCAATAATATACACAATAACATATGTAAATAAACAAAAGCTCATTCCTTCTGCTGTCAGAAATGCATTTGGTTGACTTTGTGATTAGTGCTTTGCATTACTACAAAAGAAACCCAAGATCTTGCTACAACAGTTCACAAGACTGCAAGTTTTCTAAGAGCGTGAGAGAAACTTCTCTCATTCAGCAGTGGTTCCTACAGCAGTCAGAGCACCACACACAAATTTCTTCAACCAAAGGACAATTGCCCCTCATCCATGGCAGTGCAGAATTGCTGTCTGGATTCACAGGGCATAAATGTCCCTTTAAGCTTTAAGGACTTTGAGATACAGTCTGGTGAATAAAATTACAGGTACTGCAGCTGAGCTACCAGTGTACTGTTATGGACAAGAAAAATACATTCTTGCCCAAAGAAATTTGACTTTCAGACCAGGACTATTTGATCATGGTCATCTAAACCTTTTATAATATTGAAAAAAGGAGACTACTGTATAAGTGCCCACTGCAAGGATTTCTGTGTCCTCTTTTACTACATATGATATATGTCACTGTTTAAGGATGAGGCACTATTTTAGATGGATAGCTGGGCTTATCCAGTATGACAATGCATAAACTTGAAATGTTTCAAATGTTGTGCCTTGGTCTCATCATTTTTTTTCTGCTATTATTTTACTAATCATGTGTTTATTTGTATTTTATACAGTTAAATAGCTCTGAAAATGAGTGTATCCCAAGGAACACACAGTCTTTGAGAATTCTGTAAGGAACTTGATCCAATAGACATCATAGGAAAAAATTTTGAATACTTTGGCCCCTTCTCTAAAGGAAAGTTCAAGCTCCGGATCTCTGACAGCTGTTAGTTCTCCATTCACACTTGAACCTGGGTTGTGAAGAATTGTGTTAGTGTCGCCGCAGACTTCACTAGCCCGGAGACGTGGGCGCCACTGGCCAGACAAGGTGCACTCAGATGTGCCACTGCCTCGGGATGACAGAGCTGTCCACACACCAGCAAAGTCCAACACATCCACTCCATGCTCTAGTGGCCCTTTAGCCACAAAGCACATTTCTGTGGTGACAATTAATACTGAGGAGCAGAAGGAACACTTCTGTGCATCCAGGAGTCATTTTTGCAACCTGCCTTCCTAAGAAATGAGGCTGATGGGATCATACTTTCCCTGCTCGTGGGTATCCTATCGTAACGACTGAGTGTCTGGTTAATCTGCACAGATTAAATAGACTGGAAGAAACTTCCTTTAAATTGCATGGAGATAAAGAGTAAGGTAGAGAACAACAGACCTGTGATTGGTCTAGACTATGGCCCATGACTACAGACCCATCTTGAGTGAGGAGAGGGCTGCAGTCTGAGGTCAACCTTCATTAGACATCATAGAATCCATTGTGTAGGGAGCTAGGATGAATGTGCCAACTATGGGAAAAGCTTCAGCAGAACCTGCACCCAACGGGTCATCTAACTAACTGCAGTGTGGGGCAGAAATCCCCCAAAACCACCAACACTTAATAATGCTCCTCCATGAACTACTGGTATTTATTTCTCAGTGAATATCTTCTGATGAAGTTCATAGGATCTTGTGGCTTTCATTTTACGTACTAGACTTCATCTGCAGAATTAACTGTTTTAGAAGGCTTATTATAAACATTTTGTGTTGTGCACAACCTGATAGCACTATGACAGAAAGGGCAGACAGAGGGGCCAAAATGACAGCTCTGCCCCCAGAGCCGCCCTCTGAAAAGACCCTAGTTAGGCAGACAGTGCTATGGGACAACTGTGCTTAAATCCCAACGAAGCTTCACCGTGTTATCCACAAGAGCCTTGCTGAGAGCAGAGTAATCAGTTCCAGCTGAGCACTCTTGCACATAACTGTAAAAAAAGGTCTGGCTACTTTCACGCTAAGGGAGAAAAGGCTTTGCTGTCTAGAAGCCGGGATAACACACCACGGAAACAGAAAAGCCTTATTTATTTAGTTTGATGTTTAGCTAAGGGTGTGTTTTGGAGCTTAAGAACTGGAACACCATGATGGAATTGCATTCACTGCAAAAATTACATGTTTCTGTTTGCTGGATAGCAGAAGAATCCCCATAAAATACTCTGCAGAGCTCGCTCTGCTTCACAAAGGAGTCCTCCAAGGTCACCGCTCAGCAGCTCAAGCCTTGGCCCTCCTACAAGGCACTCACTGTGCTAGACAGTTCCCAGGAACATATGTAAAACCCCCTCTTGGGAGGCTTTCCTAAAATATCTAATCTAAACACCAGTATTGCTGCAGTTTTATATATATCTTTGTGTGTTCTGGCACCTGATAAAAATTCCATTTTCAGCGAATGAGTGTCACCTGGTAAAACCACAGCTTCCACTGAGGATGTGCTTACAGCAGAGTTCATTCGTAGGTTATATATGGGATATTTTTTTTTTCTTTTCCCTCAGAAACTCCAGGAAAGACATTTGAAAAACTCCACTTTTGTTCTTCTCGTCTGGATTTCTTCCCACTTTAAAAGGTACTAACTAAAGCCCAGCTGTTTCCAGAAAAGTGACAGCTCAGCAGATGAACTCCTGTTGTGTACAGAGCAGTAAAAGCAAGAAACCACATGCACGTGCTTTGCCAAGTATTGATGAAACAGATACAGGTCCATTGTTAAAACGAACACTAGTGCCTAATAAATGCCATCGAACAGTTGAGGGTGGTTTCATAGCTCCTCTCGGGGTCCTGGGAAACAAACTCGTAAAAGGCATCAGGGAGGGACCTACTCCATCGTGTCGTGTTTTAAGTAGTCACAGAGGCATCCAACTGAAAATGCTGGAGAGGGGAGTTTCTGATATAAACAGATCTGAGTGAGCAAGATACACTTGCTGCAGCCTCTCCACAGGAGGAAATAGTTTAATCTTCCTGCTTGCTCAGCCCTCGCTGTAGGCGTCTAGACTTACACTTTTGTTAGCAGTCACCATGGAGTCTTGTGAAATATGACAAGCTGCTGTAACTTCATACATTCATATTCACTACACACAGGTTACCCAGTGATAAGCACCTTGGTGACTGTCGCTGAACTGAGGTTCAAAGCCGCGATGATGCAGGTGAAGTGCTTTCTGAATCTGCATTATCCTAAGTGGAAGGATTCTCTCTCTGTTTTTTACTTTTTCATATACAATTTAAAATTAGTGGCTTTTTTTAAGAAAGCTACAGGGTATTGTGACAACTTGGTAATAATATAGACAATCAAGCAAGTTTACTGGATACTTAAAACCAGTATTTAGCTACACTCAGCTAAAAAGGTTGTCCTGTGAGCACTGTGAGTATTATGTGAAAAACAGTGTTTTTAAAGAAATTGTGCCTCATCTGCTTGGGACAAAGATGGAAGAACTACTCAGTTCTTGGCTTATGCATCCACTCATGCCTGGGTGCTATAAAAGACAGAAGCAGTACTTGGTAACTGGAAGGGGGCATTATATCAATCTTTGCTCCGCAGTTATTTTTGGTTGGGAATGAAGAAAGGATGCTTGTTGCTGCTCATTTTATGGCACTGTTGTCCTTGCCTACCACAAATCTTCCTCACATGCTGAATAAGTGTGAATTAAACCTTCATCCATGGCTTCCCAAGCACAAGGCAAGTCATCAGTTTATGCACTGAGCTGGCTGTCATCTCCCTTAGGGACAGGAACAGGAAAAGCGATGTGTGTGGCACAGAAGGAGGGTGCTCGAGGTAGGTCATGCCAGCACATAACACCAACACATACCTAACTTGCCACTTCTGGGCAAGCCAGCATCCCTCTCCCCGGGACTTGCAACCTCCTGAGCTCAAATCCTTCCCTAGTCCCTTGATCTATTACCAGCCACCAGAGGGCATTTTGTAAGCATGATGTCAGATAAGCTGAGCAATTAATTCATCAACTATTAAAAAGCAAGCTCTGTTTTTTCCCCCTTCTTTATTTTCTTAGGAATAAAAAACAGGCCTGAAAAATCGAAAGACTGCACCATCTCAGTCAAAAAAAAAAAAAAAGAAAAAGATGGGAATATAGGAACTAGCTAATCAAAATAATTTAAAATGGGTTTTCCACAGATCTGAACACTTACCTATTAGCAAGATCACTAACACATCTGTAATGTAATAACCAAACAGGAGAGGCTTATGCCAGACTTCCACACCAAGAGCACCAGTCAGTAGATATGCTGCTATTAGTACCTATAAAAAAAGGATAAAATCTTTTTAATCCTTTACTCGAAGGGCAGAGAATTTCACTTACCACTTCAATACAAATGCAAGAATAAAGAATCTGTTAGTTTCTTTTTGTCTCCACACAAAATCACAGGACCTAATGCTACCACCCTAAAACAATCACTTTTAAGAACTGAAGCCACTTCCAAGATAACCAACAAAATGATTTAAAAAGGAGGACTACACTAAGAAAGCATCTTCCCTGCTGTGCATTTGTTCACACATGGTGTTACTGGCGTTCCTTTGCAGAAAGTCCTATTTCTAGATCCCTTCATAAAGCCAGGTCTCCTCAACACTAATGCTCTTCCTTGTGCTTGTGCAGAGACTTTCAAATCTGATTTAGCAATGTAATTATTTTTGCCTCTGCACAATCTATTTGCCCCTGAACTGATCATATCTAAATAACCGAGAGGGAAAAACCTAAGTTCACAAGAAATGCCCAAGGAATTCAACCGAATGCGAAGACATAAAAAGAGGGGGAGGGAACTGCAGTCTTCCCTGATTTTTAAGTTGTTTGACAGATAGCATCATAACAAGATGGAAAGAGAAACGAGTAGTCAAACTTCATTACCAGTGAAAGGACTCGTGCCTAGGACTCGTGAGTCCCTCTGCGTGCTTAGGTATCAGCAGTCCTGGCAGCAGTGCAGATGCGGTTCCTACCTTCTATTCAGAGGCAATTTTGTGACTCCACTGAGGTCAGAAACCTCCATACAGCCAAAATCCTGCAGCAACAGCTTCCATGCTGTTCCACTGCCTACCAACAGCCTGTGGCACAGATTACAGAACTGTGTCCATTTTAGGTGTGTAATGTGCGAATGCGGGACTGTGCAAAGGGAGGTATTGTGCAAATGTAGGTGGCTACAGCGCCCTGCCTTTGATCCCATCTTTTCCCCTCCCTCTGAAGCCCCTTTGCTGCCCTCATACAGGCCACCCACTCTATCACAACCCTCCAGTGCTGGCACCCACTACCCTAACTTTCCCCCCGCCTCGTTCTGATGGATTTTCATATATAACATATATTTATATATGTTACTATCTCCCTTTGAAATCACAATTATTTTCCAACATTACCTGCATTCCAGATTTTACTGTTTTTAGTTTAGCTTTATAAAATCACCACTTTACACTATATTATGTGTTTCTTTATTTTTAACTTTTAACAGCACATTTCTAGTCTTTTAAATTAAACTAAGGTATGACTTCTTTAAATTGAAGGTAAGCTGAAAAGCTTTTTGTAGATCACAGGCTGTTTAAGATCCCAAATTAGTAGCAGAACACTCTGACCAATTAAACTTCCAATTAACTTTACATATTGTTATATTTTATGTCACTCTCTTCATGTTACTCTCTGTGTATAAATTCTAAATTCTCACCCTATCATTGTATAACTTTTAAAGATTTTTGCCCAAATGAGGAATGGTAGAATTAGATGTTTGAATTGCCTGTGCAAGAATAAGCAGCATGAGAGATGTGCAATGGAGAGGTGCAGGCACTAGTATGCCAACCACATCTTGGGCCACTGAAGACAGCAAGTGAAATGTTGGTGCAAATGCAGGATGTGTCTAATGGATTTTACTGCAGCTGAGCTACCAGTTGGTGTTACAGAGAAAGTGCATGGCATCCATACGGAATGATGGATGGACTCCTGGCCCCATCAAAGTTGATGGCAAAACTCCAACTGGCTTTGATGGACCACTTGAATTTACACTCACAGGTTGAAAGCTGGAAAGATAAAAAGCTATAGTTGCACCCCTTTGATGTGAGACAAGATTTTTTTTTTAATTTAGCTTAATTAAAATGTTGCAAAATTGAAGACTGTAAAAATATCAGATAAAAACTAAGTATGTTAGTCAGCTATATCAACTTGTTGACTGCTTTAAAAGACACTGCTATTAAAAAAAAAATAAAATGCAAAGCACTGTTCCCAAGTGCAGCTGAGCACCTAAGAAGAAGACTAGGTGTTTTATTCATATCTCTGGCACAGATTTGCTTTAGCACTTTTCAGATATAACTCTAATTTCTAGCCAGTACACACAGTTAAAAACTTTTGTGAAGGAGAAGTCCAAATTAAATGACACAAGTAAAGACTGTAGAGCACGTTAAGGGTTAGAATACTTCTTCCACATGTGATGTTTGGAGAATCTCTCAAAGCTTTCAGCTTTTAACCTCAGAGCTGTTCTCTCAAAAATCTGATTTTTGCAAATCACCATCCCTTTCCTATCTTTCCACTACTGCAGGTGTGAGGTTTGCAAATAAAGTGTTTTAGATTGTATATATATACATACATAGACACACACACAATTTCCTCCCACCAAACCATCTCCTTTTCTGCAATGTGTTTAACATGGAAGCTCACTGAATATGCTGCACGCTTGTACTGCACAGAAAAAAAAATCAAACATTTTTCATCAATTTTAAAAGTATACTGGTTATGTCTTTAAAGTATGACTGTGCCAAATGCAAAACATTATTTTTATTGCAAAATTCAATTTCCCCAGCATATCATAACAGCATTAATTGTTTATGTGTTAAAATATTTTCTGTTAATCCTGTTCTCCAACTGAACAACCAGAGAAGAAGCCATTTAAAACACAGGATTACATTTTTCCTCTGAAAACAAATATGACCAAGCTTGCCTGAAACAAAGTAAAACCAATAGTTTCCTATACATGGTTTGAACAGGAGTTAGTTTTAGTATGATGTGTGATTTTTAATTAAAGAAAGACGTTCAAAGTGTTTAAAAGATGTATGTGCATTTGCCTCACCACAATTTCCCAGTTAAAGTTCCAACAACAATTATTTTGGCCTATGTTTTGTAAACTGCTTGACAGAAGAGTGTAAGGTTAAAAAGAATGGCATAGAGCCTCAGAAAACCTCTTTCTCCCACTTTGACAATCACAGAAATGATCTTTTCCCCCCAGCTAGACCTCCTGAATGGGGATAATCCATCCCCAGATCCAGAATCCATCCGGATCAGACCCATTCTCATGCAGTTCTTATCTTTACTTCTAAGTTTTTATTTTGCCAAAGAGTTACTTTGCTACACTGCTTAAGATACTGAAGAATCTTAATACTGCTGAACTCTGTGGTACCGATGTAGAGGTATCACTAGGTTATCATTAGGGCAAAATGAATACTTTGCTCCCCTACTATGACCTCCCCTGCAGTGGCTTATGAAAAGCAGCAGTAGGGATGGGGTGCGCTTAAACTTTTCAGGGGAAAAAATAGTTGTTTAAACAACGAGGATATCTGTTAAAAATTAACAGATAGAAAGAAGCGAACCTTCACTTTCCAGGAAAACTTTGCCTTTTTTTCCTCCAAGAAACTGAGTCTGCAGGTATTTGCTTTCTCTGTTTGGGCTTGTGACACAAAACTGGTTTTATTTTTACAAGACATATCTGAAACAGTTTCTCAAAGAACAGAGCAAGCATTTCTTTGCAAAGGCAAACTGTGGCCTTATCTTCAGGCCGCAGTGTGGGGGGCGGGAGTACTAATTGCCGTGCTTATTTTGAAGTCTGTGCATTGAAAAGTGGTCCAGATGGCCTGGTCTGAAAAGGCTCCTCTCCCAGCACCCCTTGTGGCTGCAGAGCAGTAAGTCCCTGGGAGCTGCGTGTGCTGGGGCCAGGCAAGGTTTCACTACTGCAGGCACCTTCTCCTGGCGGCCCCATCAACAAACATCACCGTCCTCTGAGCAGGTACCTCCGGGACCCACTGCAGCCCTGTATCAATGATGTCTGCTGTAATCAAAGCTGATAGAACCATTTGCACACCTGCAGTAATTACAGAATTTTTCTTTGCACGCCTGCAGTAATTACAGTACTTTTCTGACCTTTGTGATAATAATGAAGTCCTGAGTTCCTGGCTGCCATAAATTTTAAAAGCAGAAATAGGGGCCTAGACCACCTTGGTATTTGACATGCCAGTGAAACAGCATCATCTTGCCATTGAAATTATTTAAAATGCCTTTGCTTTGCATTCTAGCTTAAAATGTCACAGAAAAAATAATGATCCAAATGTCTGGAACGTGGCTGGAAGCAGCCTACAAGTGCTCCCTCCCTCTGCTCCTCTGAATGCGATTGCAGTAATATCTGGCAAGAAGTGGTGAAAAAAAACAGCCCAGGCAATGCTATCTTTCTTACTTATCATTAGGTATTTGCTAATGACCTCAATATCCTCTCCTCCATGTACATGGAGATGAATAACTGCCTTTAATAGCACACCCATCATATGAAATTGCTGTATTGCTCTGCAAAACAGGAGCAAGGCAATGTTTGTAGTAGACTCAACATATTTTACTAGACCACTTAGTACAGCTAGAAAAGAGTACACAAGCTTTCTAGTGTATAATAACATAGAGTTTGGAATACAGAAAATATACTACCTTCATTCTACTACCCTTGTCTTACTTTTGTCCTTAGACAATCACAGTTGCAGAACTACTATTTACAGAGGGGAAAGCTGACACACACACATTTCTAAGGAACAATCTACTACTACCGGAGTGCTAAATGAAAGAAAAAATTGCTCATCATTTTGACTGTAAGCAAATCATCTCGGAGGTCACAGGAAAAAAGTCATACAGGACTGCAATTCAGCATCAAAAGGCAACAGGAAATAATTAGGTGTTAGCATCTTGCAGCCAAGTTAATCATACTTGTTTACAGTCTCTAATGAAATTAAGCCTCACCACAAATCTGCGAGACAGGAGAATGTTATTGCTGTCATTTCCCAGATGGGAAAGCTGTCGCAGTGGTCGAGGTCACTAACAGGCCCTGGCAGAGCCAGCAGTAGCGCTCCGTTAGCCGATAGCCCTCCCACATTTAACCACTAACACAGTCTGGATGCTGCAGTGATCAAAAAGAACTAAGTACTTGCACGTATATCTACAGCAATCATTTAAGCAACTAGTGAAACCATTTTGAGCATAGCCACTGCTCTCCTGCTGCAAGGACCTCACCGAGAAGCCTCACGCAGATAGGGCTGAAACGTCCAGAGCAGCTGGCTGCCTAATGTCGCACTGCTGCGCCAACTCCTTCTCCCAGGACCCATCTTCCAGGGAATGAAACAGATGCACCACAGCTGGACCTGAGTCTTCGAGTTGTTCTCAAAACACTGGGTTTTGATCTTGTTTACAACTATACATCTGCAGCCATCAATTCAAATACTATTTTTTCCATTAAAACAAATATTTGAACATTTGTCAAGCTTCCTTTCAATTACACATATTTGGCTCCACCTTTCATCTCAGGCTTGTGACAGGAAACTCAGATGACTGGGACTGTCCTCTTTAGGCTGCCTGGCTGTTTAAGAGGCTCGCTAGCCCAGAAATCCCTCGCCTGGGCCCTTGCCTGCTTGTGCAATGAGGCTGCTACTGCTGCTGCTACCTCTTACCACCTCCTTTGTGCAATACGGCTGTCAGGCACTGCGGTGCCCTGGTCAGGTTTATGGAGAGATCCGCTCAGGGGCAGGCCTGAAAGCCAGGCAAGGAAGTCAGCTGGGAACTGGCTGTGGGCTAGTAAGAAATCCATGTTACTGAATGCTCCATGTTTACATTGTTCTCAAAAAACACAAGTCTAAAGGAATTTGATTTATTTTCAACAGAAAAAAACACCTGATGACAGTGTATGTCGGTGCATAGCTACAACCTTACTTCCACTACCGTATTCAATATAAGAGGTGGCAGAATGGAGGTCAAGTGTTATATAATACCAACAATGCCACAACTGCTAATAAACACTAGCTGGACTAATTCACGTAGTGTCTCAAAGTCTGGTGTTGGCAGGATAATTGCTTATGGTTTCAGATAGGAAGATAATTTTTATTGCTATCACAAATCAAACGCAGTTAAAAGGACATTCTCGTGTGTGTCACCTGACTTCCAGGCTTGCTGGAAGCCCTTCATTCTCCTCTAAGGCAATGAATCTCTGATGTTGACAAATTTCTTGAGAATGGCCCTTTGTTGCAAATGCAGGAAATATTCCTGAAGTACTTTCAGGGTTACACTATTTCTCATTCAAATTTTTGGCTAAACACATTTGCCTTGAGCTATATTTTTTCCATTTCTGTAATATTGCAAAAACACTAACACAGTTGAAAAAACAACAATAATAGGAATGATGAGTACTCACCACTTGGCTTAGATCGTATCCCCAAGGAAGAAAAAGAACTCCCGTGTTGTATTTTTCCCAGTGCGAACACAAGAAGTTAAACAAGACAATGCTTAAATATAAATACATTGTATATACAGATACTCCAGTCTTCCCATTGTCACGGGAACAGATAGAAAAAAAGGAGAGCACAAAAATGGAGGTAGCCCAGCTATCCAGTCCATGGTCAAACAATTCTCCCAGAGGACTACTGGACTGAGTCCTTCGAGCTTGTTTCCCGTCTATGGAGTCTAGAAGGGTTGAGAAAGGAAAAGACATAAAGAATTACAGCAAAAGGAGTAACAGGATCACAGAATGGTTGAGGTTGGAAGGGACCTCTAGAGATCATCTAGTCCAACCCCCTGCTCCAGCAGGGACACCCAGAGCACGTGGCACAGGGCTGTATCCAGGCAGGTTTGAAGATCTCCAGAGAAAGAGACTCCACAACCTCTCTGGGCAGCCTGTTCTAGGGCTCTGTCACCTCCACAGTAGGGGGAGATGGAACATCCTGTGGTTCAACTTGTAGCCATCACCCCTTGTCCTGCCACTGGCCACCACCACGAAGAGATTGGCATCCTCCTTCCTACATTCGCCCCTCAGGTACTTGAACGTGTTGATCAAATCTCTCAACCTTCTCTTCTCCAGGCTAAATAGGCCAAGTTCACTTAGTCTTTCCTCATACAATAGATACTTCGGTCCCTTAATCATCTTTGTGGCTCTACGCTGGACCCTCTCTAGAAGCTCTATATCCCTCTTGTACTGGGGAGCCCAGAACTGCACCCAGTGCTCCAGGTGCGGCCTCACCAGAGCTGAGGAGAGGGGCAGGATCCCCTCCCTCGACCTGCTGGCAACGCTCCTCCTCATGCAGGCCAGGGTCCCATTGGCCTTCTTGGTCACGAGGGCACATTGCTGACTCATGGTTAACTTGTCAACCAGAACTCCCAAATCCCTCTCCACAGGGCTGCTTTCTGGCAGGTCAACCCCTAATCTGTACTGGTGTCTGGTATATATATATATATATATATATATGTATATGTGTGTATAGATGTGTATAACAAATACTCATGGCAGGAAAGTGAAGCACAACAGTCCCTTCAATACCAAAAGACTTGCATAGCTCATGAAATATTTACCCAAGTTCTCAGGCAATTCTTCTACCTGCAATTCTTCTACTGAATGCCACCTTCCTTAGAAGCTTTAGAAAGATACTCATAACTACCTGACTCCACTGGTCTTAACAGACTTTATGTACCCATACAGCCTCTCAGCCACCCGCTGGTGTTGTAGGTGCTCACCGGTCAGATCTTAGGAAACTGCACTGGGGGACATGCACTCAGGCATTTAGGTCACCTGATGTTAAATACTTCAATGGCAAACAGTTAAATGGCTCCCGAGAGGAATGAACTTCACAAATTTATCACTATGTGTGTGCAAACATAAGATAAAAAGAGTTTATTGTTCAAATTTTAGAGTTCATGAATATCTTACTATTACGGTGAGCTACATATTGATCGCTCTTAACACACAAGTGCTCAAAACGTGCTCAGACACTTCAACAAATGTCACTATAAGGACAGTCTGACAATATGTCTTGAGCCTATCTGACAGTTCACTGCTATTGCAATGGAGAGGACCTTCAGCTTGCTGAACTAGTGGGAAAAGACCAAAAATTAAATTCTCTCCTGGGTTGTTGAACAGAATTGGCTCATTGAAGGGTACAAAAAGTCATGGAGGTGGCACAAGGCAAAAGCAAGGAGTGCATGGAAAAGTTAAAAGGGGGACTAGCAGCTGTAACTCCTCTTATTTGTACTACCAAACCATATGTTTAGTCTTCTCTTAGATGGTACTGGAGAGCCTTTCAGAACTAGTGTTCTTCTTCAAGTTAAGTGTAGGTATCCTCAAACTCCAAATAACATGGAGAAGGACTTTTTTTTTTTTTAACATTACTTGGAAAGCTCTATAGCTCTATAGCTAACAATTACTAGCTAATGAGAGCATTATTAACCCATAACTCACTAAAGTGAAAATTCAATCCAAGAAGACCAAAGAATCCACAGCTGCTATAGATCATATGCTACTTACTCCTCAGGATTATTTGGCAGTATTGTGAGTTTTGTCTAATGTAAATATACTTCAGGGATCTAAAGCAGAAAATTGTGGGATTTCATTTTGTCATAGGTTTTAGACTATCACCCTATTACAATACCTAAACAGCTGGGAGATATCCTCCACTCAGCTGCAAATCTCTTGAGCCGTTCTCACAACTCGAAAAATTCAAGATCTCATAGGGGATTTCAAACAGGTCTTGCCCCCTCTTGAGCCACATTCTCTCTCCAGTAACAGTGCCATTGAGTTGTCAGCACCTCGTTGAAATTTACAGAAAGAAAATTGCATGTATAAGCTAGAGGTTACTTGAAGAGTGTGTTATAAATGTGGAAATTCTTTATGCTATTAAAGGATGCTGCTGAAACATAACCAGCAAATAGAGATCCTAACGTTTCAAAACATATGGTCTTTCACATATCTCCAGTCAGAGACAACTGCTCTATTCCTGAATTTTAGATCATCACAAAAGAATATTCACATTAGCTGATAACATATATATATCACAGTGAAACAAGGGTTTTCATCTTATAGGAATTTTTTGCTGAACAGTTTTAAGATTATAATGGTGTCAGGGAATACAATACGTATAAAAATAACTAGGAGAAATACGGAAACTGTAAAACACATAAGCAAAACTGGAACTTCACAGAACATTTACCCAGTTTTCCATGTGGTTTCACTAGTTTTTTAAGATCTCAAAAATATTTCTGTTTTAGGTGTTAGCTTTCAAGTATCTCATGACAATAATGGTATATGTTTAATATATGTTAATATATGTTTAATAAGGGACAGACATTGTCCCATACTTCCACTGCTTTGGAATTCCTATGCTATGATTCTGTCTATGAAGGTTTTTAAGTCTTCAGTTTTATTAAAGTTTATGTAACATAAATAGCGGAATTCAAAGTAACAGCCAGGAACATTACATTTTATGGAAAGGACAAAGATATAAAAACACCTTAATATATTAAAAAAAAAGAACAGCATGCTTGAGAATTTGAAGAGAGGAACCACATCATTAAAAAGGAACTGAGGGAGATTTAAGTTGAATATTTGCTTAATTATTATGGCTCTTTGCAGTTTTCCAAAGGGAAAACTTTTGCCATGCAGAATTAAATCTGAGCCTAAATATTTCAAGAAGTGGCTTGGACAGCAGACATAAAAATCTACATATGCATCACTACATTATAACTTTGACTGTCAACATCATATCCCTTGTCTTCTGAGTATTAGGAGATATACATCTCACTGGCAAATATCATCTACATTAAGAACCTCAGAAGATACATTTCCAGTGAGTTTTCTGGTGTGTTATGCAATAAGAAAATTAGCTCCAACACAGAATTCCTAATAATGAAACAATACCCATTTCATTAAATTCCCTGCCTCTACAAAAGGAAAGGTTCCTTCTAATGATGATTGTAGAAAAAAATTACAGTAATTTGGCTGATAAAGAGCTTCAAGTGATGGCTGCATCAACAATTTGTACGGTAGAAATACAAAGAAATTCTGAACAATATAATGTTGGCACAAATTCAGCACTTGGCTAAAAATGCCAAGGCATTCGAAATACAGAGAGGGATGTCTGCACAACAGAATATACTGTAGTTCACCAAGATGGTTCTAACTGCATGTTCTGGAGAACAGAAATTGTATATCCACCACATACCCTTCTGGCCTCATTACAGGCCTTGTGCTAGATGGAATATTCTTCCCTAGATTTGCTAAGCCTGTACCTTTGCATGGCACTGCAGTGTACACATAGCACTCTGTCTTGGGTAGGTATCTTAAATATGGTACACAAACAGATACATGGCTACACTGTGCACTCGAGTTCCTCACATGAGCGAGCTCCACACATTTACATAACCTACTGCAGTCCATGCAGGTAGGCTAGCTTGAGTCCAAGGAAAACCTAGCTCCGTTGCACCATGACTGGAAAAATTAGCTTGGTATGAGTTTGCTCTGGAAGAGAAAGCAGCATAGATCAGTTAATGATGATCTCAGAGACCTGCATCAGTTCAGGTCTGTACCTCAAATCCATGAGCTGTGTCTTCACAGAACTGCACCACAAAGTGCAATGGACCTAAAAGGATACAGCTTTGGAATGATATAAAAAGTGAGAAAGGAACATAAACCTGAAAAGGTGATTTAGGAGAAAGGCAGACACCATAAATCAGAATATTACATTATTTTCCTTTTTTTTCCCTCTCTTTTGCTCTTTGTTTCTTCTCTCCTTGAAAGTATCCTCTGCCAGAGCAAGTGCCAGGCAGCTTCCCAGAATGTCAGCTGTTCCATGCTGAAGGTTTTTATGAACCCCAATTGTAACACCTTTTGCTGCCAAATGATTTCTACTGTCCCTCTACAAAAAAAAAATTGCAAATCACAATTAGTGAACTAGGAGATAAAATTATATGAAGACTTCAGATGTATAAATTACTTCAGTGTACTTTACCTAAAGTGTAAGCACAAAAGGTGGTAAAAGCACTGAACATCCACACCCAGGTTGGAACCAGCCCAGGACTAGAACCTGAAATAAATTGGACACAGAGTCAATATGACAGCAGTTAAAAGAAATCCACCACAATAAGTACATACATATGAACAAACTGCCACAAATTAGCCTAATAGGTAAAACAGAACTAAAGATAAAATTTTATTTTTGGCCTTCAATAAACTTCGTTCATGAGGGAGCTCTACCTTTCAAAGAAACAATGACCAGGCCTGAATACGCTCATATGGTAAAGAGAAGAAAAGGTGGAGCTTTTTGGGGCTGAAACGACTACAGTACTGCACAAAATAATGACAATAACCAGGCAAAATTTTTCCCTGTTCATGGGAATACTAGTCATCAAAAAAATTAGTTAATGCTTACGTAATATCCTAAATATATTAAAGACTGTAGTTTTCAAGCAGAATCATTTTTATTAACACCAGTGTGAGTTCTGTACTGAAGCTTTACCAAACAGAGCAGAACAAGAACATTTTGCTCTTAAGCTGAGAGAGACAGAGGACCCCTTTTTTCCCTTTGGATAAGGTGCTTGATTTTTTTTAATGAACCGGGAAGAGAGAGCTGACCTGGACAGGATACAAAGTTCAGTTATTGTCCTGCTAGTAACAATAACCGAAGATTATCGCTGCATCTTTGGAGAAAGCAGTCCTTTCTCCAAAGAGGTCCGATTTAATTTAAACATAATCCAATAAGGAATAGACCGGCAGTGAACCGAGGCAGATGGGAAGCCCTGTCAGGTTTCTGTCACTCTGCACAGGACCAAAGGGAATACTGGCACACAGAGGCGCACCCATGTTGAACTGAGGGATGCCAAGCAGCGTTCCCAAAGACTTTTCACTCATGTTGCTGTTCTGAAAGCAAAGATGCCACTTCCTGATTCTTTGCTGCAAATTTGCAAACTGTAGAATGGAAAACAGCTGTCCAGGAAATTACAGCTTTTATTTCTGATCCTGTGCATGGAATTGAAATGTGATACTCAAAGGACTAGTTAGGTTGCAGGAACACTTTCAGTCAATCGAGAAATGATGGATACTGTTTTCATGTGAAATGAAGCATAGGCTTGCAAACTACACAGAAAAGTTTAAACTCTAAAAAGACTTTGTCTTCACTATGAATCCACTGGGAATGTGTCATGTGGTAAAATTATCCAGTGAAAAAGCCTGTATTGGATGTTATTTCATTATAGAATTTAGTAAATACCAACTGTATTGATCAAAATCTAAGTGCACAAAGATGAACCTAGATATTTCTCTAACATACTGGCCCTTGAAAAATTTAACATCTGTACAGGACTATTTTTGAAGCAAAACTAAGAAGTATGTCTGCTTCCAGAATTTTCTTAATAAGCCTACCAAGAAGTACCTCCCAAACCTAATCACAGGCCTAATATATTAAAAGGAACAAAATAATCAAACATGATTGCTTAAGGAAATAAAATGTTGAGTCTTTTGAAAATTGCCTAGTTTAAAGAAAAGGATTGTACATGTTAATCACGTGACAGATACTGGAGGCATTTCTGTTTTTTCTTCAACACCTGGTTTAAAGAATCCAGATCTGAATACTCCCTATATTTAGGAACAGTCAGTTCCAAAAATCTTTTGATTTGTTCTAGCATCAGAAGAAAACATGAGTTTGGACTTTGAAAGATAAAATTTCAAGGAATATTTGTTTAGGAAGTATTTCTTCTGTCTGGAAGTAGTTTTGGCTTAGAGGACAGCAAACTTTTTTATGGAGTAACAAAAGGGGAATTAATGTATTCAAGCATGGATATAGGTATTAAGAAATGTGAGACCAATGAAAATTTTATGAAGAATAGTAGAGGCTTTTTGTGTTTTCTCTGTTACCTTATTTACAAAATGGCTGCATATTAGAATACTGGTATACTCTCCAAATCAAATGAGACATTTTCAGACTTTAAACAGCAGACAATGAAACCCATTTATAGGGATGAAACTAAATAAGATTTTCCAATAAAATGGCCTAAATTTTTAACACCATGTGTGAGGCCAGATTCTCCAATATGCTTATGTAGACTCATTTAGGGAAAAGAAAGATTCAGTTATCTGATACCTCCCAGTGTCATTCAGGACTATCACATAAGTAACTGGTTCTGTAATTCTGAAAAGTTACAACACGGGGATATTTACCTGAGGCAGTGTAGTCCCAATCATAAAAAGATAGTAGAAAATAATTAACTAAAATCATCACAAATCCAGAGAATGTTAACACGTTGGGTGCAATCCACAAAGGCACTATCTGTTAAGAAAAAATATAGGAAAAAATGTATTTCCAATTAAAAGACCTACTTGAATTAAATATTTATATTTTTACCAGGAAAGGAGAAACCTGTATATGACATCTATAATCTTCACTTTTATGTATTCAATTCCACTTTAATTACAAAAAATACTGTTTTCATTTCTGAAGCAACTTATTTTTAAATGTCATTTATCTGTTTGGATCTGTGACTGCAGTAAAAATGTAATTTAGAAAAACTATATTTCATATGTTATACAGTCTCCTTATTTTCCCAAACACCAAGGAAAGTTTCTCACTATTTTGCACAGCACAGCTGAGAGAGGACTGCAGCACCCCAGTGTGGCAATTCTGCAGCTACGTGGCAGTTTACAGCGGTCTATTCCCATACTCCACTAAGCAAATCACTTCCTCTAAAATAGGTGAACACCTCAGCTCAAAAGTTCCACAAGAGTCAGGCACTGAGTGCATTACTCTGGATATTCAAAAGAACCCCTTGCTGCAAACAGCCCCCTGCTTCTCCAGATATTAACTTTCTGCGGAGTCTCCCCCTTTAGCCATAAATTACAAATACTACATTTGTTCATTTTATTTGAAATTGCAGAGTGTGGAAAAGAACTGTCTGTCTTCACCTGAGCCTCTAATCCTTCCTTTCTATTAGCCATTCTCAACTATTACTCCTCTGTAGCTTTACTCCTTATGGTAGAACAGGGCTTTTGTTTTGGGAAAGCTGTTGCCAAGCCAGACAGTTTCCCCAAACTAGTTTCTGAGATAGTATACACATGTTTTTACATAATTTCTGGCCAGAGCATACTTGCAGAAACACAGTCTAAATGCAGACCACTGCTGTCACTCCAACAGTACCAAAATATTCAACTTGTTTTTTTTAAATTAAGACTTATACTCAACTGTAATGACAAAGGACAGAAAATGCACAAAAGGAAGTACTTCAACACTACAAAATATTTCAAAGCATTACTTTTCCTCTATCATACTGTTATGTCAAAAATCTGCATATAAAATTGGAATGTCTAACATTAATAATCCTCTTCCTGCTATTACAGTACAACCAATAATATTGAGAAGAAATTGTGCAACTGATAATGTTCATTGTATACTTTCAAAACCAGGGAAATTCCTGAATAATTTTCAGTTATATTGCTTAGATGTTTCTTCTAATAACATTGGAAAAATTATCACATCTGATAGCTGCTTTCCTTAGGATTTTATCAACAGTTTTAAATTCTGTATGGCAGATCTTAAAGTAATAGACACATAAATTGAAATACCTATAGCTACAGTAATAAAAATATATTACATGCACTTTAATATATCATTATGGGTTTTAAAAATCCCAATCCTAAATTCCAAAGAGCAAGTGACAGCAAGCAGTTCCTGAAGATCCTTTAAGTGAATATATATGGAACAACTCCTCGGCTCCACAGGAACTTAAGGAAAAATTTCTTAACAGTGAGGGTGACAGAGCCCTGGAACAGGCTGCCCAGAGAGGTTGTAGAGTCTCCTTCTCTGGAGATCTTCAAACCCGCCTGGATGCCACCCTGTGCCACGTGCTCTGGGTGTCCCTGCTGGAGCAGGGAGCTTGGACTAGATGATCTCTAGAGGTCCCTTCCAATCTCAGCCATTCTGTGATTCTGTGATTCTATGATAAATTCCCTGCCCACTCAGTATGCAGTGACAGCATCACATCTGATTTTGGTACCTGGGGATGTGGAAACTTAATATGATGGGGACTTGTCATCACCCTACTGCTGTGCAGTTTGCCAGGTGTCTCTGACCTTACACCTAAGAATGACTGATACCAGTGAAGACATTCTGCATTGGTCTCTTCTACTCTAAAAACAGGCTCAAAATAGACAACCTGTGGATGAACCACTGAGGTGGACATACAGATGCTCTGCAATGTACTGTTAAAAAAAACTGATTTCTCCTGTGTATTTTCTAATAATTGCTGACTATAAATTAAAGTGGCCCTGTAAATGCCTGCTTTCTGCTTAGGTTTATTATCTGAAATAGACACAATGACATTATTAATGTTATTACAGGAAATAATTTATGTTTATACAGTACAAATCTTAAGGAATTATTTTAACACACCTTCTGGCATCATGTATTTTATAAGAAAACCATCAAAGCCCTTGGCTGTGGTCATACAGTGAACAGATATGGGAGATCTGTCCTCAAGCCATCATCCTCTTCTCCAGTTAACCCCTGTGCACACTGCTTTGATCCTTACCTGGCCTAATTTGTCAATGTATTTTGAAAGCATTCCATCTGGCAAAATCCCTTTTGCTGTATTTAGTGCCTTTGATCCTTCTGGTTAGCCTACACCACCATCACCCTTTATAACAACTCAAAAAGCAGCCAGGCTTTCTAGTACCCTGCGTGAGGCTCCTGCACACGTGCACTGCTCTCTAATTAACAGACAGTCGGAGACCAAGACTCTAACACGGGACATGACACAGCTCTCGCTTCCATTAGGAAGAATCACATCTCTTCTCTTGCAAAACCACTGCACATTTGGATATTTAACAAAACTTTGAGTTCCACAAGCTGCTCACTAATTTCTGTTTTAACAGGTCTAGTCATTCATGCTAAAACCCTTAATATGAAAAATGAACATTTAAATCAACCCCTGGTTTAGGTAATAAACTGCAAAGTACACATACTTATTTGAGGCCCTATTCAAACTGGAAACATTGCTTGACTAATTCACTTGAGATCATTAAAAATCTACTTACTCTAATGATAAAACCAGTGTTCATAATAGTAACTGGGTGTATGCAGGGGGTAACAGACTTCAGTGGAGCTGGCATACACCTGCGTACCCTACTGCCATTTGCTCCTTTTCCACTTATTGTCCTGCACAAATGTGATTTCTCCTTGTAAAAATAAGATTTGATCACATTTACTATGATAGTACTATTCTGTTTGCATCTCAGAGGAAAAAAATGGTATTCTCTGGCAAGCAAACGAGTAGATTTTATTTTTTGACTGAGCTGGGGACAATATTTACTGTGACATCTTTTTTTAGGACTTATTGAGGAACAAAATCATTCTAGTAAATTCAGTTCTTAGTAATGTTTTTCACCAATTTGAGTTTTGAGCAACAAGTTTGGTGCTCCATCAGTTCTCATTTTTAGCCCTGAGCTCTATCACAGTCTGCGCTGCAAACTGATCTGCACACACTGACTGTGCACTCCCCAGGTCCTCCACACGTCTCTGATTTTACAAAGCAAAACAAAACATAACATAACTCACTGCTAAGTTTACATGGCAGTATCTCTTTAATGTTAGAATGATTATTTATACAAAAGATGAGAGCATTCTCTCAATTTCCTTTTTAATTTTTTATGATGCTGTTTTCAGTACTATTCTGTAGTGTTCCTGCATCAGAAGGGAAAGTCGAAAATCGATTGCTGTCTTCAGCATTCAAACTAAGCAAAATGCCGAAGTAAACCTGGTGCCCACTGCTGACCTGGGTTATACACTCAGACTTCCCAGTGTTTGAAACTGGGTCTCAGTCCACTGTTCTGGCTTGGTTTCCCCTTTAGTAGGAAGTGAACAAAATGATGTTTGGGTAAAACTGAAGGAGCTTTAAAAAAACGAAGAGGTCATGCTGTTTTTTATAGGATCTCTGATCCACTTGTTATGTTACTTGGGGACTGAGAGCAGAACATTGCGACTGCTAGAGAAATTTATCCCAAAATGAAGTTCTGCATTGATAACACTACTCCTCTGCCCCCGTTTTGACAGCAGTTCAACACTCATGGATCTCCAAACCCAGATGATGAGTGTGGAGTAAAGGCAGAGGGAACACGTGGCCAAGGCTCCGCTCATCTCTGAGTGGATTCCAGAGCAGCAGGAGGCTTTTCTGCCTCGTTGCTTCCCTCCGTGCTGTGCAGGAATAGAAACAATTGGCCCTAAACCGAGTTTCTGAATTCAATTTAGCATCTTGTAATTACTTTCTTCTCGTATCTTGTTCTGGTCTTTTCTGATCCTGAAGTTAGGTCATATAAAAACTTTTATGAAATTACATAGGCTATGAACAGGAGATTATGATTTTTCTGCTATATTACGCATAAGTAATAGCAGGGTTATAAACCACAAATATGATGAATCCAACTACATTCTGCCCACATACATCCAGTTTATGCATATAGGTTCATAACCAAGTCTGTTCCAATCCAGAGATTTCCATTTAAGAGACAGTGGCAGGAGTCATTGCTTCTCTGAAGATCAATAAAGATGATATTTATTTGAGATATAGCCTCTGTTTTTTTGCCAACAGCGGCAAAACGAATTGTGGGGGGGTTCTGTTTTTAGAAAGTGCAGATCTTAATGCACTGGAGAGACGACCCCTTTGTGGCGCTGCGGCAATCACAGCGGTGCTGTGTCCTGGAGCAGGCACCCTTGGGAGGAAAGGAGGCAGCATGGGCCTGAAATCACCGGCACAGCCCAGAGATATAGGAATGCTGCTGGCAGTCAGCACATACGACAGGAAAATAATCTGCACTAGGTGAATTCTTCAATGTCTGTAAAGAGATTTAATGAAAGTTCTAATAGAAACTGATGCTTTTTGCACAGTGATCAGGAAAAAAATAAATTCTTGTTTTCTTACAATAACTCAAAATGCTAATTAATTAATTGAACTTAAATATAGCAATATATCCTGTATTTTTATACAGATAATGTAATTTCAGCTTTGTAGGAAAATAGCTATTTTTAAATGAAATCACTCTCTTGCATCTTAAAACAAATTCTTACATTATAATTCCACATTTCTATTAAATCTCTCTTACCTTAATAATTTTGTCCCAGAGGGGCTGCATAACATACACAGATAAAGGGTTTGTATCCACAGCACTGTACTGTGAGGAAAGAAACAAACATGTAAGACAGAGCACTAAAGAATGAATCTTTTTCCATCACTGTAAATCCTTCAAAATCTAAGAGCAATCATTCTGAATGTGGCAGGAACAAACTTATTTCATTTTGATAACCACTCATACAGTTTTAATTTAATTAAAAAGCAGTGACCTGGTTTACAGCGTTGTTAGCAACCCTACATTCAAATGCAAAGATCTAGGCTGATGCAGTGGTGAACAGTTCTGGAAATGCATTTCCCTAAAACTTCTTACTCATTTTAGAAGATACCTGATAAAAGTCTGCACTTTACTGCATTTTCGGTTTAATTTTGTTTATTTGCACCACTAGCAATGCAGTCTCAGCAGCTGTTCATTGCCCGTACGTAGAATCCCTAATGCAGGGGTCCGTGGTCACAAGCGGGACGTCACCTCATGGCAACTTGCGGCGTTTGACACACAAATGTCACATTTGTGCTACACTAATTGCTGTGAAGCGATGTCACTGCAAAAATAAGCTCTAGGAGAGGCTATAGTTAATTGCCAAAATAAAATTTCCCTCCTGGATAGATCTGTAAAAACATGGTCTTAGAAATTCCAATAAACACGTATCTGCATATTTTCCAGGTGCACAGAAGGAAGAGTTTAACTGGTACCATGTTCAGCTAAGGTCCTAAGCCTGGGCAGGTCCTGCGTGGTAGAAGTTAGTATTCATTTGGGAGGGACGTGCAATTTGTACAGAATTTCTTGGACTTAGAAAAGTAGGTACATGGCATAGGTTGCTAGCATGGGGCAAACGACCCACACATTTATCCTTTTACAGCTCAGTCCAAACATACGCATGTGAACAATGGAAACAACACACGGATTACACAGATCACAACATTTTAAAGGCGACCATGAGCAGAAGAGTTGACAATTGAGTGGAATTCATTTCACTTAACTTGAACAAATAATGGCTCTTTCTCCATAGTGATTCTCGCTATAGGTAACTTACCTCACCTTATTGCCAATGACGCCTTTGCATGAGATTGCACTCCAGAAATACCTGTTCCTCCACATTAGCTATCAAAGGGGCCCAGATATGTATCTTAAACTTAAGCACATTTAGATAGCTGATATTAGGGACTTCAGTTGGCAAGTGCAAGCAGGAGAAAAGATTAATGCAACGTCTCAGTCTTCAACACACAATCTGTGACTTTTGCTCTAATCTTTTCAACCTGCTGAGGACGGCAGGCTGCTCAAGATCTCCCTTTTCTATGTGTATACAAAGAATAAACTGCAACTAGTTTCTGGAGAAAACAACACATTTGCTCAGTTATTTTAAAACCTGGGGTTAAGTTTTGATCACAGGTAATAAATGTAGTATACTTATAAAATTATTAGAAACATACTTTATATGTTATATGTTATGCACCTGCAAATATCTAAGGAGCTGCCTAGGAGCTACTGGTCAGAAAGAGTGGATTAACTTTCTGCAGGGAATAAAATGTATGATTTAGTGAAGCATACATCACTGATATGTTCTCTATAAATATTCACAGCATCACTTTAGGGTATCATTTTTCTCTGCTTCTGCCAGCCCTGTTATTTGAAACGTGAGGCGATGAAATCATTAGAATCTTTTCTGTCAGAATATATACAAAAATTATTATTAAATATGTTATATCAGAAAAAAAAGAAAAAGAAAAATAGGATTTTGCAAGTAAAAAAACATAAGACAAAGTGTTTTGTTTACTTTAAGGTTTCCAAAGGCAAGCACCAAAAAGCAAAATGCTCCTTATCTTTACTAAAAAAAAGAAGAACAAAAAAAAGTATTGATTACAGACAGGTTCTACAATGTCACCTAAAGACATTTCAAAAGTGTTGTCCTGAACCCAGTTCATTCCAGACCACCAGGCTATGGTCTTCTGCATGGGAATGAAATATCAAGTAGGAATGAACAAGCATGGAAATTAGCTTTTTCCACTCCAGCAAGTGACTTAAATAACCTAGAGGCTGTATTGCAACCTATCGCTATGTTATTTTCAAAGCATGAAAGTGAGGGTTGTGTTGGGTCTGTTCAAAGACCCAAAAGCCCCCATTGGCATAGCACTGAATGATGATGAAAGCCAAAATGGCCCAAAACGCATTCTAGGACCAGTCTCCAGAGCAGACCATGTCCAGAGCGGTGCCTGTTGTTGTCTTGGTGGCAGCTTCTTGAAAGGAAAAGAGAACCAGAGAGCAAACTAACCATTAAGCAGAGCTGGGTCTAGCCCCCCAGGTTCCTGCCTGGCCTTCTCCAACATCACACTGTGGAGGGAGCTCTGGAATGAACCTCTGGAGTGACTACAAGACAGGGAAGAGCATAAAGTGTGTCCACACAAACTCCAGTGATAGGAAAGGATTTCTGAGGTAACCCTGAAGCACTGCAGTTGCACTAACTACTGGGAGAGAGTTGCTTTAACTCAAGCTGATCATTACTGCAACAGGCAATTTCTTTCACAGCACTGTGCCATACGGTCGTGTCCAGGCAGAATAAAAGCGCTGTGTTTTTTTACAGTTGAATCGTTACTATCAAAATGAGTACATAGGTTTTAATTTCGTATTAGTAGTGACAAATCGTCAACAACTGACAATTACATGAGGACTTACATGAAAAATAGAAATACTGACATGTTTGCTCTTTTCCTGCAAGCAGACTCAGCCAGGTCAGGCCCAAGTATGTAAAAGAATAAGGTACTTCAGATTTATTGTAGGGGAAACCCCTGAATGAGAGCTGCTGAAATGCAGTAATTTCCCCCCAAACCTTATTCCACATAAATTGCATTGTTCCCCCCAATCTAAACCTACTTTAAAGTGTTATAAAATTAAAGCAAAACCTGTAGTTTTGAGTGAGCTCTGCATTTGCACAGTCATTTAAGTCTGTTTAACATATATGAGGGGGGGAATCATTTTATCCTCCTTCCAATTTAACTTTTCACAAAAACAATAGAAGATAATTTAAAACAGGAGAAAATCATTACATCAACTTCAAAATAGGCCAAATCATATAAGACTGTGCTGTTTGAGTAAGTGATCTGCTGAAAATAATAACCCTAGAGAAGCAGTTTACAACCATATTTGCTCATGGGACCTTGGAGCCTATTCAAGGAAACAGGTAAGGAAAAGGGCAAACTTATTGTCATCCAGCCTATACTTACACACAGTGACCTGCACCTCAAATGAAAATTTGGAGTGATCTGCCAATAGAAAAATTTTGAGAAAACACTTTTCAACAATGCATCTTTGAAGAAACATTTAAGCAAGCAGTTACATTTTACTATCTACCATTTGTGACTCAACTGCTCTAATACCCTATTCAGTCTAAACTCTACCATCTGTAAAAAAAAACTCGGAGGGGATAAAATAAAAGACATTACATAGAGACAGTAAATGAGCTTTACCGTCCTTACTGCTTGTGCAATGCACAGGGTGTTGGTCTCGCTATCAAGAATCTTCACTTTTACGAGAGATTAATACTTGATGGTTTTGGAGGTTACAAAACAACTCTTCTAGAGCAGGGCATGAATTGGGCATTATTTAAGAGAACTCAGTAAAAACTATCCCTCTGGGCAAGGTATTTCCCACTTATGCAACAGAAGTTTTCCTTCTTTAGTATTTCATACTTCTGGAACTACCCAAAAATTAAAGAAAATACTGAAATGCTGAAACAGAATCCCAGCATCACAGAATGGCTGAGGTTGGAAGGGACCTCTAGAGATCATCTAGTCCAACCCCCCTGCTCCAGTAGGGACACCCAGAGCACGTGGCACAGGGTGGCATCCAGGCGGGTTTGAAGATCTCCAGAGAAGAAGACTGCACAACCTCTCTGGGCAGCCTGTTCCAGGGCTCTGTCACCCTCACAGGAAAGAAGCTCTGCCTCACATGAGGTGGAACTTTTGTGTTTCAACTTGTACCCATTACCGTTTTTCCTGTCACTGGCCACCACTAAGAGTTTGGCCCCATCCTCCCTACATTCTCCCCTCAGATATTTGTACATATTATGTACAAATGAGCCGTTATTATGAAAATTGCTGTATGGTGGCCGCCTCTTTGTGGATATACACTTAGGCTTCCCGATTTTCACGCCTGACACCTGCGTAGGACCATATACCACATTCACTTAATAGGGGTGTCGGATTTGTTATCAACCCGTGGTGGTTGTCCGTGGTTATAGAGGGAATACTGAGGCCATCCACCTCAGGGTCAAGAAGCACTGACACCTATGAGATGATATGCCAAATGATGTTTATTGAAATACGCTCCCGGTTCTTATNGAGTTTGGCCTCATCCTCCCTATATTCTCCCCTCAGATATTTGCACATATTATGTACAAATGAGCTGTTATTATGAAAATTGCTGTATGGTGGCCGCCTCTTTGTGGATATACACTTAGGCTTCCCGATTTTCACGCCTGACACCTGCGCAGGACCATATACCACATTCACTTAATAGGGGTATATACACACCCATGCCCATGAGATCCTGGGTCATGTGGTGCTGCAGGGTTGGCAAAGATGCTCTTAGGAGTAAGCTTGCCTGCATCGCAATGCCACTGCTCCAAGATGACAGGATCAGACAGGACAGGACCACGGGANACCTATGAGATGATATGCCAAATGATGTTTATTGAAATACGCTCCCGGTTCTTATAACTTCTGTCCAGGTGGAAGTTGTCTTATGTACCAATCAGGTTCCAGATATCACTTTTTGCCCTAATATGGTTAAACCCTTGCCCGTTCCGCACATGGCGAGATCTTCCGTCCGCCATTCCTTATCTCTGCTTCTGTCACGTGCAACAGGTCTCGTTAACAGTACGGCTGCAACCCCCACGTAGGGATATATACACACCCACGCCTATGAGATCCTGGGTCATGTGGTGCTGCAGGGTTGGCAAAGATGCTCTTAGGAGTAAAGTGCAGTAGTGGCCACCACAGCTTGCCTGCATCGCAATGCCACTGCTCCAAGATGACAGGATCAGACAGGACAGGACCACGGGAGAAATCTTTCAGGCCAGAACAGATCTTGGGAGATCCAGTCTCCTTCTCTAAACATGTTCAGCCAAGGGCCAAATTAGCTCCTTTAATCTGGATGGGTCTTGAAAAGCTCCATGGATGGAGATTGCACAATGTCCCTGGACAGTCCCACTGTGCTCAGGGAGAAAAAGCTTCTCCCTGTCTGAGCATCTCTTGTTTCAGCTTATGCCCATTATGTCTCCTCTTCCCGCCCTGCACCACTATGAGGAGCCTGGCTCCGCCATCTCGATGAGTTCCCGCAGGAGCTGGGGGATTACAACTAGGTCCCCACAAAGCTGTCTCTTCTCCAAGCTGAATCAGTCCTTCCTCAGCCTCTCCTCACAAGGTAGGTGCTTCAGCCCTGACCATCTCCATCACCCTCTGCTGAATATGCTCCAATTTGTGAATGTCTTTATATTGGAAGGGCACAAAACTGGACACAGTGTTCTAGATGTGGCCTAATGTGCTGAGTAAAACACTTGGCCTCACTCTCCTGGCTGTGCTGCTGTGACTGCAGCCCAGGCTGGTGGTGGCCTTTGAAGCCAGGGACGCTGCTGGCCCCATTCAGCTTGCTGCCTACCCTGATGCTGTGCGCAGGAGCAGGAGGTTGATGCACCACAGATCTGTCAAGTAGCTATGCCCAAAATGTGCCATCCATGGAAAGGGACAGCAGAGCCACACCGTGACCGAGGGAGAAGCAGCGCGGGATGAGAAGTCATTATGTGCTGGTCCCAAGAGCCAGGTTCCTGCTCAACACAGGAGACTAGATAAATCTGATTCCTGACCAATGGGACTGTCAGCATCCAAACTAGGGAAATCAGCAACTTTTTTTTCAATCAACAGTCCTTATATTAAGGATGTTGCAAGAAATGAGTACTGGAAATCAGCAACTCTTTTTCAATCAACAGTCCTTATATTAAGGACATTGCCGAACTTGTTTTCCGGAAAAGACTCTCTTTAAAGGAAAGTGTCCAAAACGCTAAACAAAGAAGCCAGTATGACAGGAAAAGAAGATGGAAATAAGATCAAATATGAAGAAGGGATAACAGAGACAGACACACATTTGTTGCTGTAAGGGGACAAACCTAGAGACTGGCCTGGATTAGCAAAAGCATAAAACCGGATAAAAACCACAGTCTGCAAATCCTCCTGGAACTGCACAAAAAGAACCTTAATCAGCCCTATAAAAATGCTGTAACATGGTGAGGAAGTTGATTTCTATGTATTTTTTGCCTTTGGTTGGTAAAAATAAAGGGCATTGGAATTCTGCACAACATTTTTGTGTGTGCGCACAAACCTGCACTTTCAAAGGTACCATCAGCCTGTTAAAGATTAATCAGTAGTCAGAATTCCCATATAGCTGGAGTTCTGCCAGAGAATGTATTAAAACTCTGGGGAACCCACAGAAACACTTCTAGGCCAAAAAAGCGCAGACCTATTAAAAGTGGGTTGCAGTTTTCATAGGAAGGATGCTTATCAGGGGTTCTGAACCATGTATGTCAAGCAGCGATGTGGTCTAGTAGCCAGAGCCATAGGAGAGGAGATATTTCAGGAAGACAGAAAAAAATTCAATTCTTCTCTCTTCAGAACAGCCATTTTATTAAAATGGACTCCCTAGATTCACCATTCATGGATACCCCTTTGCAATAACTCTTCTATCAAAACAGAGATGAATATAGAGAAATAATCAGGAATAAACAGATGTAAATACAAATCCAGAACACTAAAAATCTAGAGCATAAATAAATAAAATGAAATCACCTGGTTGTTACTTACATCTTTATGAGACTCAACAACAAATACAACTTTTTATATCCAGAATGTTTATCCCAAAAATGATCTAGCAAACAGCAGACCTTTGTAAATTCATGGGTGTAGCGTGGCTTTCAGAAACACGTCCAGTTACCCCATCACTGGGCTTATCCTGCGATAAGCAATATCGGACACAACATCTCTCTGGTGTGACTTCATTATTTGTTGTTACCTCATTAGCATTTGCTCTTTAAAAGGAAATTAATGATCGTGGACCACTTGAAATATTATATTATGTCAGCCATGATGAGAAATTACAACATGATGAGAAATAACAAATAGTGCACATTCCAAACCAGTAGTTTAGGATTATGTAACCAAGTTGGCCCTGGACTCTTCTGCGTGCAATGACACAGAATATAAAGGTAATGAATGATTTGGTTTACTTTAGGTATTATTCACCAAGTTTTAATTAGACTGCCAGTCTTCCAGTTCATGGAGGTTATCTGAAGAAGACTGCAAGATTCTGTTTGCAAAACAGTGGGGTGTTGACTCACTGAGTTTATGGGGAGCAGAAAACATTAATTTGAGAGAATCTTTTCATTGCCCCAGATTGTCATGGCTTTTATTACAGTGAGATGGCTCGAAAAAAACTAAACAGATAAAACTGCTGATATAGTTTTAAATATAATGTAGGAAAAAAAGATGACGCAAATACTATCTGCAAAAGTACTACACACAAAAAAAACCCCACTGTACTAGCATACACAAAACATCCATACACGAGCATGAAGGATATTAGCTGTCTCCTAAGAAGGTCTTGATAATAAAGGTAGCCTTGAAAATACATAAAAGACTTAATAGAAATTGTCTTGTATTTTTCCACACCAGGCCAGTCTTAAACTAACATAATATAATTCACCAGATTTCACTTAACACACTTTGTTCTTTTGGTGTCAGTCAGAATGGGACAAAAAATCAATCCTTGAAACATGATCCCTGCATCTTCCGATACTGTGTCTCTAACCTACTGGGATGGGCGCTCGGATGTAACCATAGAGGTCCTCTAGTCATCTAATGCATGATAAACATTCAGGAGATCAAGTTAACCCTGAGTTAATGAGCTACCATCTTCCAATTGCTTGTGATAAATGACCACGTATGTACTCCTAACTCACAGCAAATTCAAGTAAAATACAGTCAGAACAACTTTGCTAAAAAAGGTGTAAACAATTGTTTTTTGAAATGCTTTAGATTTTTTTTTTCCTGACAGAAATCTAACCATTTCTTCAGACCCTGATAAAATGATTTCACAGCCTCCCCTGATAGCTGCTCCAGTGCCTACAAATACAAGACTTACACAACATCTCACCTTAAATCCCTCTTGATGCAACTAAAGCTTACATGTTATCCTGCTTGGAAAGGACATGCATGAAGAATACCTGGCTGCTACACTCTGGTCCTCAGAGTTCATGTTTTTTAAGCCTCTTAGTATTCCTGATGCCACCTTGTCATGGATTGCAAATAGTCTGCCAAAGTAAGCAGGACACATGATACCAGGGAACATCTAATCAGTGTAGGCACAGTAGTATAAGTAACACTTCTCAACACGTATATAAGCTTTCTTCTCTTTTTGTAAGTCACAACATTGCCAAAAACACACTAATCTCTGGGTGGGTTTGTTTTGCAATTAGTTATCTCTTGTTTCATATTTGAAATTTTGCTTCCCTCCCCTAAACATTCTGCCTTGTTTACTGAGTTTCACTATTGAGTTCTGGCCATCCTATCCACTTTCAAAGAACATTTTTAATCCTATTCTTTAAAGCCTTTTGGTGTCACACAAGAATTTTAGAAGAGTATTCTCTGTTCTGTCAGTTAATGAAACTATTGAACAGTAAGGGAGCTGGGACAAAAAGCTGGTTGAAGGATTCTGCTTGGTATATGCTCCAATCCAGACAGAATAATTAAAATTACCCTTAGGAAGAAGTTTTGAACCCACTGTGCTTCCATTTTATGCTGGTTTCATAATAATTGCATCAACTTAGTTTACTTACCAACTGTGGTAACAAAAGCCTCACTGAAATGTAATCACATATACCTTTTACTGCCTCCCCCTTCTCTACTCAGAGAGTGATCCTCCAAGAAATGGCACAGAGGAGAAACGCAGAAATAGTTTACATATATCGAGGTGAAAATACCGACTCCTCAACCTTAATTTTTAATGTTGTCTCTAATTTCCTTATGATGCATTGCAAAGCCTATTCTTTGAGTGAATCACTGTAATTTGTTCTTGGACCATTTTTATTCTGGAACAAAATCTGGAGAAAAAAAAAAAAAAAAAAAAAGAGAGAAAACTCTGCCTTGGAAAAGCTTAGTCCATAGGTACTACGGAAACTGATTCAAGAAAGGTTTGTAAGAATCCAAAAATCCTTGTGATGAGAACAAGGACTGGCAACAACGTTCAACATTAACATTATTAGATCCTGATGAGGAGGATAAAAATAAAGAAGCAAATTCGGCTTTTCTTTGCATTCATTACTTGTCTGACTCTGGAATACTTGTTTCCAACAGCAATCCAGAAGGAAGGAAAAAGGCAGCTGTGTAATTCCATGGATGCTCCTCGAGAACCACAAAATGTAAGTAACAGACATCTAAGCGTAAGCAGGAACAAGAAACACAACTCAAGTCCTACAGCTGCGATGCGCTGTACATTTGTAGCTGCCTCATTCCAGATGTCGGCCTGCTGCGCTCTATAGCAGCAGCAAAGCCCCGGGGCACACAGCAGCACAGGTCCCTGGGCCCCAAAGGCTGCCAATGCCAGAGCCACCGCAGCAGCAATGCCCACATTGCCCCTCGCCCTTCACCACCACCTCCCCACCTGCTCCCCGGGCACACAGGACCACAGCAAAGGGGAACTGAGCTCTGGGCGGCCCCATCCACATTGACAGGTCTGGCCTCCTCTGACAGGAGAGGATTTGCGAAGTCAAGCAGCTTGTGCTGATAGTTTAGGGAGCTTTACACTGGACTGGACCTAGCCTGATTCCATGGTCTGAATGCTCATCAGCAGCTAAGTGCACTAGTGTGTTCCTAGTACGTCTTCTGGTTTAGGCTCACTCAAAGGGAATGCAGTTTGTGTGCTCCAAAATCACTCTGAGAAATGAGCCTCAGCCTAGTAATTGCGGAAGATTGGGAGATTTGCCTCAAAAGCACATTCCTGATCTGCACTAGAACACTAGCATACATATATCTGATGATGGTGACATACTGAACTCCTTGCACTCATTGGCTATTCTCATATAATTAAAGGATGAAAATTGGCCATATATGAAATGGAATTTACTATACAAATTATTCTTTTAGCTTCCCCCAGCTATCCTAATAAATCCTAATAATCCTAGCTAATACATCCTCCCAGAGCCTCCACTGAGCTAGCATCACTGGGGAACAAACTACAGAGACATCCAGGTGGCTGTGGAGAGAGGCACGTTTTTTTGTGGTTGGGCACAGTAATGTGAGTTTTGGGCCACTCCTGCTGTCTCCAGCAGTCTCCTCGTGAGGGCTGGGAAGGTGGAGAAGGTAACACAAGCTGATACATAGGGCACGTGTCAGGCCTCGGGGATGAGAAGTTGTGGTTGTGGTTGCATGGGAGGTGACATAAGGAGGAGATGTGACAGTGATAAGTGTCTCCTTGCCACATTTCCCCTGCATTTTTGGGGGGTTTTAACACCTTGTGAGTAGCACTCAGGAAGGTGCACGGCCAGCCCAGGTGGGGCAGCCAAGTGCTGCTTTGTCCCTCGGGGCTCGGAGCACAGGGAAGATGGTGCAGATACCCCAGCCGCGTGGCTGCAGCGACCTCACACAGCTGCAGTGCTCAGGGAGNGATGAGAAGCTGTGGCTGTGGTCACAGCCCTCGGCATGGGAGGTGACATAAGGAGGAGATGTGACAGTGATAAGTGTCTCCTTGCCACATTTCCCCTGCATTTTGGGGGGTTTTAACACCTTGTGAGTAGCACTCAGGAAGGTGCACGGCCAGCCCAGGTGGGGCAGCCAAGTGCTGCTTTGTCCCTCGGGGCTCGGAGCACAGGGAAGATGGTGCAGATACCCCAGCCGCGTGGCTGCAGCGACCTCACACAGCTGCAGTGCTCAGGGAGTAGCCATTCTGATTCGTGTAGATATTTTTGTTTTCCTGTCTCAGGGCCTAGGCACCTTAGATAACGAAGAGCTGACTCTCTGATTTCACCTTTCTAAAGCCTGTGTTTATCATAGTTTTCCAGAACATGGTTTAGTAGTTATTTCTCAAGTGTGTTGGCTGGCTCCTGTGCTTATCAGAAGTGTCCAACAGGTGTCTAACACATTTTCTAGGCTTTGCAATGCTACTGAAAAAAAAGTAATTTTAGCATACTAAATTAATGATTTGGTGTTTCAATAATGATTAGCCCTTCAATTCACCAGTAGTGTACAATCACCGCAGTATTGTTTATGCAAGATGTTATTACAGTTTTCTCCCCTATCTGCATTTGTTTGCAGCCACTTTAATTTGAATGATAAGGAAGAACGTAATGCAAATTCCTTGTATTTGTACTATAAGCTAAAACAATCTGTGAAATTTGCTTAAATTGTAGCCTACGCTCACAGCGAGAAGCAGCTCGCTATTTTCCCTCTCACGTGGAGCAGGCGGCTCCGGCGCGAGCACAGGCCTGCACGCCCCGCGGCCCCGTCTAGCCCACGCACACAGGTCACCACGCTCCGCGGAGGCTGCTCTGCGCAACAAGTTCAAGCGACCTTGGGAGGGCTCTCGAACACACGGCTCCTCGGCGGCAGATTACTCCTCGTGAACAGGCAGAACTGCCAGGTTGGGCATGAGATTTGGTGGGAGGCCGGGGAGGTTGAGCTACAGGGATGGAGGCCTGGGGCAAGGGGACCAAGAAGCGAGGCCCGTGGGGGGCACATGGTGGGCGCTGCTCTGTGACGCTCCGTGTGAAGGGGCTATGGTGGGAGTCGCACGTGCGCGGTGCTTGTCCCAGGGAGCAGCATCCCTGGATGCTCCCCCGGGACGCACGTGCATGGGACATTCCCCAGCCATTGCGTCCGGCTGCGCCCAGGTGCTGGTAAACCAAAATATCCTGTGACCTGCCCATTCCTTTGAATTCTGCAGGCCTGCTCTTTGCAAGTATGAGGTTTGCCATGAATTATTTAAAAGCATTTTTTTTTTCTGGTTTTCTTGTTTACTTCCCGAAGCCAAAGCATTCTTGCTGTGTAGGAGCAAACAAGCCGCAACAAGGCACGCTTTCTCACAGACGCTCCTTTTTAATTATCCCTAGACTTGTTTTTCTTTAAAACGTCCACAACTTTTAACACTTTGGATTCGTGCTCTGCATGCAGCTCTCCTGCTGCCACCCTTGCGTTGCCCTGACTGGGCACTCCGAGCATCCCGTGCCTGCCTGACCCTTCACTCGAGTGCCTGGCTTCAACCCAGGCTTCCAGATAACTTTAACCCATGAGGTGCTAAATCTAAAGAGGATCTTTAGATAAAAACAGCAGAATGACACACCCTCGCAACAAGGAAAAAGAAAAAAAAAAAAGGAAAAAGAAAGGGAAAGGGAGGGTTTTGGCACTTCGCTGTAGCAGCCATGAGGAAAAATGGTTGCAAAACTGCAGCCTTTCGGGGTGCAGCCCCGCTCGCCCAGGCAGACGCCAAGAGTCCCGGCTGCCGGCACATCCTCACTGGCCCCGCGGCAGCCTCCGCGGTGACGGAGCCTGAGGCGGTGACGGAGCCCGCGGTGCTGATGGAGCCCACAGCGGTGATGGAGCGCGCGGTGCTGATAGAGCCCAGCGGCGGTGATGGAGACCGCAGTGCTAACAGAGCCCCGTGGTGCTGATGGAGCCCGCGGTGCTGATGGAGCCCGAGGCGGTAACGGAGCCCGCAGTGCTAACAGAGCCCCGCGGTGCTGATAGAGCCCCGCGGTGCTGATGGAGCCCGCGGCGGTGACGGAGCCCGCGGCGCCTCGCGCCGTTACCTTGTAGTGGCGGAATCCGTCCAGCTGCCGGGCAGTGACATAGCGCGCCCGCCACATGGCGCCGCGCTCCCTCCCGCGGGCCGCGCCGCTCCGCTCCGCTCCGCGCCGGCCGGGCAGGAGGCGGTGGCGGGGACGGGCGCAG
>VWPW01015223.1:118117-284698 GCA_013389825.1 Crypturellus undulatus
GGCCGCGGCCCTCGCGGCGGGCGAGGCGCTTCCCCCAGCGCCGTCGCGTGCCCGCGGGCCCGGAGCCGGCGGGCCGTGAATCACTGCGGTTGGGAAAGACCTTCAGGATCGTCGAGTGCAACCTCAAGGCTGTGCCTGCTGAACCGTGTCCCTAAGCGCCTCAGCTACACGTTTCTGGGACGCTGCCAGGGATGGTGACTCCACCACTTCCCTGCGCAGCCTGGTCCAATGCTACTCTTTTCCATGTGAAACACCTGCAGCCAGATCCCCTCTCCCTCTCAGTCTGCAGTATCCAGGGTACTCTCCGATTTCCAGGGAGAGTACCCTGGGCAATGGTGTAGGCCTAAAAACAAGGGGGAAAAAAAGAATAGGGCAGTTACATTTCAGCCAGCTGGGAATGCATTTAAACCTATGGCTCGACCCCCTGCATTAGTTTCACAGTATACGGTAAGCTGGAGAGTTGACACGGTACACGTCAGCCTGGAGACCTTCCTCAAATCATCCAGAACCAACTCCATTAAAGTCCACTACTTGGAGCCTACAAGCTCTCCCAGGCTACGAGGATGCTGTGCGAGCCCGCGTCATTTCACAGACTGTGCAGTGCTGATAGGCATTGCAGGCAAGTTAAAAGCATTAAGTGCAAGCCGTTCCTGTCCTATATTATTATTTACACATTTACACATTAATCACCAGACATTCACCATTAATCACCTGTGTTCAGCTCTCAGCAGCAGCCTCTGAACTTCAGCTCTTGGAAACAACTCACACTCACAGAATCTGAGCTTCAGATTGCTGATTTAAAATCCATTCTTTTTTTTTTTTTTTCTTAAAGATAAGGGCATTTGGATCTGAACTTTTTGGGAATCAACCCTAATTTTAATAAGAGTTAATGGACTTGTTGGGTTCCCATTTACGTCTTATTTCTAGGTTTAAGTTGTGATCAGCTATTGAATTAACGTACAAGGGTAAATGAGAAAAGACTTGTGACAACTACTGCAGTCAGCAGAGATATTTAATGGAAGTCTCTAAAACTGACCAAGTAGGTGTACAGTTACCACCTGCACTTCCTAACTCCAACATTCGTAAATCTTACACACAGAAGCAGAGGATTATCTGAACAGCTGGGGGGAATGTGAGCAACACCAGTAGAGAAAGTGATTACTTTCTTGGAAATGAGAAGATCATGGAAACAAGAGATGTTTTCTTTGCAGACCTACTCTGAATTCATGTTAAGAAGAATTGCCACAAGAAAGAGGAGTATTAGGAGAACTGCCATTTAGCAGCGTATCATTCAGAAAACAGATTAAGACAACAACAACAAAGAGCATTTATAGAACACCAGTTTTATTTCCTAGGTTTCTTTTAAAATTGTTTCAATTCATTCGCTTCTTAAAAAAATCATAAATACTCCACTAAACAGGGAAAGTAGAAGACTGCATTTAGTAAGAATGTAGTTATATGAGTTTATATCTCAGCATATTTTATGTCTACAGACAATCACATCAAAGGATGTGGCTTTAAATGAGCTAAACCAAACAGAAGGACTAGTGACAGAAATAATATTACAGAGCAAATAACAAGCTATGACACAAGTAACATGATGTCTGAGAAAACTATGTAAATTATATTGACGTGTGCTACTATTTGATTTTAGAAACTCACTAGAATTAGGCATCAGAGTTCATATGAATGATTGGCCATCAAAATCAAGCACTCAGACAAGGCACCTCTGAGCCATGAGGTTTACATTGTATTCTCCCTGTTTCTGTGTACACCAGTGTTTGTATTTAGAGTATTATCCTGTGGTGGGTTTTTTTTCAGGCTGAGATGTTTTCAAATTATTTTCCAGACAGTTGTCTCAGCTGCAGTCCCAGTCTTACCTGCAGGGTTGTGGGAAAAGCCATGGAAATGGCATCAGCGCTGCAGCACATTCCCTCACATCCTCTCTGGAGAGTCAAAGAGCTGTGGTCTGAACCAAGGTGAAGATATCGATTCTAACTGGCATCAGCAAGAGGGTACAGGAACTTAAAAAAAAATATTTCATGAGCTTGAGTGGGGATGACAGGCAAAAATTCAAATCAGAACACAGCTAACATTATAGAAATGGTTTAAGTTTTATAACAATTTTAGCAGTGAAAGCACTCAAGAACAGATCTGAATGCAGTGAAATCAGCAGAAGAATTCTCAGGTTCTAAGTGGTTTCCACTAATTATTTGTAGTACTGACAGAAAAATAGTAATTTATTATTTTGAAAGAGTGTGCATATTCTACTGCTGGGCAAGCAAAAACATGCTAAAAAGAAGAACTGATCTACAGAGTAGAATGCTATTAAAAAAAAAAAAAGGAAAGAAAAAAGAGACTGAATACTAAGGCAAGTTGTATTATTTATCCATCAAAATGAAAGAAAAGGAGATGAGGACCCAGGATGGCTTAGAATGTAACCCTGACTTTCAGTCAGAAGTTTTCTGTCTCTGTTACAAGTTATATTAATAAAATAATAATGGCAGTGCTTCCTGTTTTAGGGAATATTGTCTAGTATGGCAACTTCAGCTTTTCAGATTTTATGACATTGACTTGTTTAAATCCCAATTTAAAGCTGCCTATTATACAACAGCTTTTATCTAAGAGATAACTATTAGTACATTTCTGACAATTCTGATGATAAGAAAAAAGCAGAGAGCACACCCAAATGATTAGCTGCCAAAGCACCCAAGAATAGACTAATGTGCTGGGGGGGACAGGCAAAATGGGAGCAATTTGAGACTCCACAGATTTATCTTGAATGTGTAATATGTAGGATGCAGGTAGTGCTTCCCTCGGCATTACCAAGAGGCCTCGTAAGAGAAAAATCATGATGCAAACAGGTAAAAACTGTGCCTGAGAGACACAAATGCAGCTAAATCAGGGATCTGTTGATATTCAGGAGCTTCAAAAGGGGGAAGCTGTCCTAGCATCACTGGAGTCAGGCAAGAGGATCACTTTAAGTTTCAGGCTCCCCTTAAATTTTTCTTGTTTTTTTTTTTAACCTCATTTATAACTTAAGGCCATTTAGGTTAGTATGTGCACACTAGGAAATGATCCCATCTGTCCTCAAAAACTGCTCTGTCAGTTCCAGAGCTAGTTGTTTGCAGTTTCATAGTTTGCCCATGGTCAGAGGTACGCTCCATGAAAACGGGTATGTACTGAGAGTTCACTAAGCGACCTTAAAGGTGACCTCCAATTTTGTTTAATCGGTTAAAAGGAGCTATTTTTGTTACATTAGAGAACTAGTTTTGTTACATCAAGAGAAGTTTTCAAAGACCAGTTTGTGAGGTTCAGAATATGGTCTTGGTACTTAGAAACTTGATTCATTGATAGTGAACTGAATTCACAGGTAGTGAACAAATGATAGAAAAAAAAAACAGCAGACAGTGTAACCAGATTGTGGCTAGCCATAAGAGGTCAAACTGGAAGCGTGAGGAGCAACCAGGGCGTTCCGCAGAAGCCCTCTTCTGCTTGTTTTCTAGGGTATCTCCATCACAGTGGGTCTCGTGAAGGGACCTCTGCTTTCTTGGGACCATTTCAGGAGAAGGAGTGTCTCCAGCTCATCTCTCTCTTGTCTTACATGGTGTCTCCATGTAACATCTCCATGTTACAGCCTCTCTCTTCCTCTGGGACATTTGCCAGTAAAGTATGTTGGACTCTGCAGTTGTTTTAAGTGTTCACTGCCAATAGGAACAGTTCAGATTCCCTCAGTCCATTTTTGGATTCTCTGTGATCCTGGAGCTTCTCAGCAGACATGGATAATATGAGGTAGAGAATCAACAGCTGAAGGGCGAGTAGTGTTGAGTGTCACAGTCTGTGCTGGACATGATGGGTACAAAGCTACAACAAGGTGACAGGAGGTTCTGGCCAGATACAGCCTCCCGTGTTCCCAGAGGAAGACAGTTTGTATGAGGTGTCCACGGGTGCCTATCCAGTTGCTATCTGGAAAGGAAAAGTCATTTGTTCTGAAAAGAATATGTGGAGAAATAAAATGAACAGCTGTCTTACAGAGGAGCAAGTTATTCCAACCAGTGTGTGCTTATTTGCTCCCAAGCCAGGCAGCTCTTCCTTGCTCCAGGCGGTGATTCATAGCAGTGAACAGACCTTACCCTGAGAGAAAGGCAGGCTCACAAAGTAAATGCCGTGTGATGATATTTAAAGCAGATGGAGTCAGAAATAGGAAGAAAAAGTAGGTCTTAGTTTGGGGAAGTCTAGAGCAGCAATGTCTGTACCTGTTGTTTCTTAGCCACATTACTGCAAACTTTGAAATTGTCAAGTAGCCACCCTTGAGACGAGCCCAGAGGGTTCACCACCACAGAGGACTACTTAAACGTAACAGCTTAGCTCTTGTTTCGCCTGGATCCATTGTATGCTGCAGATCTCAGTTCCTCAGAGGTTTTCTCCATATTGCCATGGCAGTGAAGAACTATTCGTAAAACAGAACAAAATAGGTAATCCCCCATCAATATGCCGTCAATATTCATCAATATTCTGTGAAAGAGGCACTGAAACCCAGGTTTCAGTGTCTGCAGAGAAGTTCCTCACTTATAGTTGTTTTTTAGCACAGAACAGAGAGAGATTGTGGGCAGAGATATAAAAAGCCAGCGTGGAGATGGGACGGGAGGTAACAGACGTGCAGGATACACCAGCAAGGCCTGTGCCCTGTGCAAAGCCACCCTCTGCTGGCCAGGGCTGCTCGTGACTTGAGGGCGGAAGACTGTTCTCACACTCCTCGTGAGTATGTTAGTCCATTTAAAAGCTATTTTTGCTTTCGCTTTGCAAATGGTCAGAGATTAGCTTTCAGTTCGCGGGAATGCATAACGTTTACTGCATTTGCTTCACTGAAAACTGGCTTCCCCTGAGTGGTTTCTTTGCCAAACCTGTTCCTTCTCTCAGCAAAGAAGCCGTGTATCGTATTATGGAATAGTCAGGAATAATTTATTGTGGAACTGACATCACACCGTTGGGATTAAAGAGTCATGTTGCTCCCTAGGAAGCTGGTAACCATCAGGAGGTAATGCAGCCTGCAGAATGAAATGTTATTTGGGCTTTGGACTGAACTAGCCTAGGCCTTGGCATGGATCATCTCTTGCCTGTTAATTTATAAATATCAAACTGACATTGAAGGGCACATTTTAAAATCCTTAACCAGTAAATCCTTAATCAGCTGTTTCTGCTCTATCTCATCACAATTAAGTGCCTGGGATGTTTGTGACTTTTTAGACTTTCCTAAGGAAATGACCTAACCCGAAGTATCTAGACTTGAATTTGACATTGTTCTTACTAGGTTTTATTCACTGGAAAACTCCTATAGTTCTAACTTAATTTTTCACAAGAGTAAATTAATCTATAAACTTATGTCAGAATACAAATATATTTAGTCAATGGAAACAATTTCTCCAAGCTTTACTAATTTAAGCCTCCTTGTCTTTTGATTAATTTGTATAAACTACATCTTATTTGTTTGAAAGATCATGGATTGAGAAATGTTATCTGTGCAGTCAAGACCACCACAGCTAAATAAATGCCATTCTTTATGAACTTCACTAAAGACAGTGTTACTGTTAAAAGAAATTTCAGGTTTTCATGGCCCTATAATGCAATTAAAATTCAAAAAGGGTATTATTTCATAGCATTCCTTGAGCAATGAGAACTTTGAGCACACACGTAGTATATCAGTATGAAATTCAAAATAGCAGGCTCAAACTGCCCTTTAAGCCAGCAAGAATACAGATGCACTTAAGAGATGTATGTGAAAATGTTTTCAATAATGATGTAGTTAAAATGCCTTCTACAAGCATAGCCCACAAAGATTTCTAATCTAAGAAAAATGTGCTGGTACCATACAGCCTTCTTTAGTTCTTGTGAAGAAGCTAGACACAGATTATTCTTTCTCCACAGAAACATAAATTTAAAAAAAAATCACATTTCTATTTTCATTTATAATATACAGGGCTGCTTTCTGATGAAGTGATTTAGCTCTAATGTAATCTATTTAATGGAATAATACAGTAAAATATTTCTTCAAATATCAAAGAAAACCATGATGATGGTTTGATGATATATAATAGAATGCATTTGTCAATCTAATAACAGCAAAAGAAATAGTGCTAAGTTCTGGAAGGATGAGAACAGAGCACTTTTAACTGTGTTTGCACAAGGCAGCATGAGTTCTGGATGAGGATGTTTTTGGCTCTCCTCTCATTGCAACATGCATTTTAATTAGCAGTAGTTTTATAAAGGGAATGCAAGAGGGACTTCAGCCACAAGGCACCTTGGAAAAAAATACAAGATGTAGACTGTAGACATAGATGTATGTAATTTGGGTTTAATAACAAAAACTACAGTCATATTGTGCCTTCCATCAACACTCATGCGCTTCAGGCACTGCAGTTAATAAAGCTATGTGATACAACATACAACTACCTCCATTTGCAAAGACTGTTGATTACTCTGTTCCTTAAACAGCACTAAAAGCCTACGCGGCCTTCTCAAGAGCACATAGGAAGCTCAATATAAACAAAAAATAACCCAAATATCCCTTTTTCTGCCAGTGCCTCCATTCACACCACACTTTTTTTTCCCCCTTCAGTAAGTTGCAACTAACTCTTCCGGAAGAAAAATTCAATTCACAAAGCGATCTTTAAGCCTATGCACCTTAACACTGCTATGGCTTCCCCCCACCGCCATAACTCCATCTTGGCGTTTGTCCCTCCTTCCAGAAGGGAGAGACCCACAGCAGCCACTTATACTTCACGCAGCCCCCTATTCATGTTCGCCTCCTGCCTGCTCGCCTGTTAAGAGCCGCACCCCCGCAGGGCGCATGCGTGAGGCCGCCTCCCCGAGCGACGTCACCCGCGCCCCGCCCCGCCACCCAATCAGGCGCCGCGGCGCCAAAGCGGGGAAGGGAGGGGGCGCGCGAGGAGCGGGCTTCCCCCTGGCCCCGCCCCCGCGGGACTCCCCTGCCACGTGACCGGGACGTGGCCGCCGGGGCAGGGGGCGATGCCCGGTAGGAAGGTACCTGCGCGCGCGGGCGGCGGGGGTCGGGGGTCTGCGCGTAACGGCCGCGTAACGGTCGCCGTGGCGCAACGGCCGGTGTGCCTAAGGGCGCCTCGGGCTGGCGCGAAGAAGGAGCCTCCGGGTGGCAGCGCGAGCCCGGCCGGGCTTTTCCCTCCGCCGGACTGGGCGCGGCGATGCGGAAAGCCGCTGGCTGCCGGGTCGCGCCTAGGAGGGGTAACGTGGGGACGCTCCAGCCCTCCCTTTGGTAATGCAGCCCCTGCCGCCGGGCAAGTGCTCTCTTTGACCCGCTGTCCCCAGGCCTGCCCTCGGGGTCATTAAAACCACAGGGGAAAAAAAAAAAAAAAAAAAAAACTTTAACCTGGACCTTTCGAAAGACAAAACTGGTATCGGGGAGTTTTGTACAAAGCAAACGGTGACAGCACAGCACACTGGGGGAGGTGGCAGATACAAAGCTCCCACTAAGTTTGTGATGGTTTGAATTGGGTTATATTTATGCTAAAATGACCTTTAGTCGTAGTTGCACAGTGGAAGCGCCACTCCAGTGAGCAGAGATTGCAGTTACTTGGAGCATTTTTTTAATTAGATGATACTCAGAAATAAGTGTGTACAAATAAACTGCAAGAGGAAAAGAGACTTTATGGTTTTGTTTTTGAAATTTCTACTTCTAATATTTTGCTTTTTTTGTGAAAGCAAAGCTTATTTTCTTTGGGCATTGAAGAATACAGTAGTGAGAGGAGAAGGAGTCATTTCATCAACCATTTTCTATCTTCTCACTTAGGTACTTTGCTTGGCGCATTTGATGATACTTCCAGGATAGTAAGCAGGCTGCAGTTTCTGTCTGATTAATAGTGCTTATGCTGGTGTGCAGGTACTGCTGAAAGGCTTTAGACACACTAAGAGCTTCATTGTTGCTTGCTAAAGAAATGTAAATACAGTTTAAATGCCAGATTTAGTTTCTAAAACTTTATTTAGCACGTGCATCAAAGTGGTGTGAATATTCCTCCCATACTTAATTCTAAATATAAATCCATTTTAAATGTAGTTTCCTAAAATAAAAATGTTAAGATACTTAAAATAGCCTTTTATAATTCCCTTAAATTACGTAGAAATACTGACACTATACATATTTTTTCCTAAAATTTGTAAGATCATTGCCCTGATAGTGAAAAACTGCTGTGTTGAGGTCTAACCAGATATTTTTAAAATGTAGCTACAGTTTTTGATAGTAATAGTTTCTTCTGAAGCAAAGATAATGTTACTCCTTACCGTACCCATCAGACATACTGATCAAGTGTAGATTAAGACAGCAATCCTCCCCACTGAGTGACTATGAATTACTTTAAAAGCAAAACATAACATAGGATTTTTATGTATCCTAAATATTTTGAGTAAATTAATCTTGTAAAAGCTTTCTAAAGTACTTCTGTTTTGAATCCATATTTCTCTCTAGCTTGATGTTATTCATGAATGAAAAGTGAATTTTAAAAGTATTCATGTTCCATGAGGTATTTTTTTGCAACATAAATGTGTTACACACCCAGGTATCTAAATAAGCATGTATAAGTTAAAAAATAGTATTGAAAATGTATATATGCATATCAGTCAATGAAAAGCTTTTCCCTGACTGGTAAAAATCAAGAAAGGAAAAATTTTAAAGCTGTGATTTAAAACTGTTGGTCTCATACATCAACAGTAATTTAAAAGGTTTTTTTTTTTTTCAAAATACTTTATTTTTTTAATAGCATGCTGATGATCACTAAGAGGTAGGTCCGATCATTGTGACCGTGATTGTGCAGTTCAGATTTTTTTTTTTTTATATACAAATGATTGCAACTTGATGATATCCCTTCTCAGTTAGGATCTTTATAAAATACATGTATGTGTTTTCATAGGACTAAAAAAAGAGTTTTGGCTTGAGTAAGTAGAGACTACAGTTTCATTTTTATAATCCTAAATCCTTGCTTGAGCCAGAAATGCAAGGATATCTAAGGATTTGGAAGAAACAAAAACTTTACATTCTATCCAGGCACTGAAAGTGGTGACCACACTTTCAGGAGCTTGGTAATAGGAACACTGAATTTTGCTAAAAATTAGATGGCTGTTGTGAAAATTTAATTATGTGGGTTTTTAAAATATTTTTTTAAATTGGTCTTTTTAAAGCCCAGGATTTATTTTGCTCATGCAGCTCATGATTACTTTTTCCCCGCTACACCCCCCACTAAAATATAGGTGTCAGTGCTTTACCCCACAGAAGGAATAATGGCCAAAAGGTTGTTTTGCATGAAAGGCTTGCTTCTGCTTTCACTAATACCAACATGAGGAGTTCCCATTCACTCCGTTAGAAGGAGCTGTTCCAAAGACAAAATGCAGTACTTCCTAAATAAAGGTCAGCAGACAATTTCTGCATAAATTGGCCAATGTAGGTTTTTTTTTTTTTTTTTTTTTTTTTAAATTAAAAGTTTCAGGGGTCACATTCTGTCTCCAGACATTTTGCGTAATTCACAAGTTTTTTTGATTAACTTTTTGTTTTGTACTGAGTATTGCTTTTTGGGTTTCTTGTTGCTCTTTTTTTTAATGAGGAACACCAAGTCTACATGATCTAGCTCTTTTGAGCCAAGTTTAGTGGGGGGTTTTTTGTTTGTTTGTTTATTTTTGTTTGTTTTTAATACCAAATATCTTGTTTCTAAACACTTCATTTCTAGCATTAATAAATTACACAAGGTATTTTTGATATCTCATGTTTTTATGCCAGAGGAAAAAGACTATAATTAACCTTGTGAATCAAGATTAGAAGAACTTACTGTTGTCACATCATTTCTTTGGGAACAGCATGTCCTTGGGATTAGCTTTGTTATGCGTAGTTATTATTGAGAGCGACTATGTCCTTTAAGTACTTGTTTCTTTGCTGCCCTGAAGCAGAGTGGAATGGAAGTGAAGAGCTATTAAAACTGTCCATTTCTGGAAGCAGGATGATGTGTTGCCAAGGTCCTGGGGAGCTGGATCCACGTGTGGGGGAGCTGCGGAACCTGGGGCTGGACAGCTGCCCCATGCCCAGAGGGGCAGAGCCTGGCGGTTGGGTGGCAGCAGCTGGTAAGCCCCAGTCCAGCCTTTGCCAGGGGCTAACTCATGTGCGATGCCAGGCTGGGGCTTGCAGGGCGCCGGCAGAGGTGCAACTGTGGTGCAGCGATGCCCCTGCACAGCTGCTCATGCAACCCTTCTGCCTAGGCCCGTGGCAGCACTGTGCCTGGGGGTGCCTCCTTCAAATGTTACACGGTGGTAACTCAAAAGTGCAGCGCTGCAGGTGCTGTGTTGGAAGTGTGGTCACTGTGTCTGCCTCCCGATCTACTGCTTGCAGCCATAATCTTGGGCAAGCAAGGCCCCCCTCTGCTCTCAATGTATTTGGGAGGCCTTTTCTCTAGGACAAATGGCGTGTTCTCCATCTTATATATCTGCACCTCTTTTTCAGTGCATGTAATGCTTGAATTACAGCTTTTTAATCAGAATATGTTTATATGCCTCAGGCTTACCTGTTTGCGTAAATATCGCCTTATACATGCTGAAATCATGTACTTGTTACACAGCACATTTTTCTTTACATAATTACTGTTTGTGTGTGCTCATATGTGTACACATGCAATGTACTACCAAAGGCTCGTGCCTCAGTAACTGAGGTGAGGCTGTAGGCCCAATTTTCAGAAATCACATCAGATATTTCTTTAAGAGTTTTAAGTTGTCTAGAAATTGGGGGTGGAGTTGCCTTCATTTTCTTTTTGTTTTGCTTTGGGAATGCTGTTGTTTTTGAAGTAGAGTAAGCTCCAGAGAACGGTGGAAAGGTATCTGTGCTACTGTCAACCTCAGAAGTAATGTGTTAACTCCTTTTTAGTCCTCCCCCAGTAGCGTTTGCCAGAAATTTGTGAAGGTTAAAGCAAACCCCATACATAGAGGCAGTATTTCGCTGGTTACTGGTTCTGGGGCTTTAGGAAGTGTTTTCAGTGTCTCTTAGTGCCTGAAATGGCTATAAATCACTTCTTGGTAGTGTTAGAAACTGGGAGATTTTCCTGTGCCTGTGTACACGGCACATGGCAAGGCAATTACTGAGGGTCAGCAGTGCCGAGTTCTTCAGGCTGTAACTGAGGGGACACCATGTCACATTGCTGCTAGACTGGTCTCTCTGGTCCTTATGTTCTTGCTGCTTCCTCCTAGCTAACACTGCTTCCCAAGCAAGGTAAGTTTTGGGCCACTTTAATTCCCTGTCATCAGCTCTGCTCAGGAACCCATGAGCACAAAGTGCTGCAGCAAGGGAGAGGGGAGCCAAGCAGAGTGGAATGGGACTCCGGATTGTGGTTGTCATTAGGCTGCCTCATCTATAGTGTCAAAACATGCTAGGGCTCATCCCTGCAGCTCTGCTCTGAAACCTACCCAGCGCTCACATTCACTCAGGCTGAGAAAGTGCAGTATTAAATAACACTTCTCTGTTGTTAACAGTCATTCTATTAAAGCTAGTTTTGCAAATCACAGTCATGGCTCTTATGACCACTGATGGGAATATTCCCAGCTGTTTCAAAGTAACTTCCAGTGCCTCATCATGTTGTACTAATTAGCAGTGCAGCGTTGTTCTACATGGGATAGGACAGTTTATATCTTAGTAGTTGTTAGTTAGGTATGAGCCTTCAAAATGAGTTTAGGTTTACTGTACCCATCTAAAGACAAACACGATGACCTATACTATCTAAGCATGGAAAAAAAAACATGCTTATTCATATAAGCTTCTTTTAGTTGTGTCTGTTTGAAAACTTACCCTTTATGTATGCACCTGAACTCTTTAGCTGCTATGGAGAGGGCATTTAACGCATTCAGTTTTATCCTGCCCTTTTTTATACAGAGATTTCTTCCCAAATCTTGTCAGTGGTGAAATGCTGCCATGTTCTACTGTTCTTCTGCTGCCTCTTACAGTGTGCTTTTTTTTTTTTTTTGGTCTTTTTTTTTTTTAATCCATTGGTGGTGCACAGTATAGCAAAGGTGCATAGCAAAGGAAATTCTGTTCAAGGGGATTTGTTAAGTTCACGAATAACATGGCTATGCATGAGAAGCTTTATATGTATTAGCTTAAAATGTATTTTACTGAGCTGTTCCTGTTTAGGATAATATTTTCAGCATCACTGGACAGTAACAGGTACTACAAATGTAAATTAGATCAAGAGAAAATAATACAGGTGTCAAAAATTGTTATGATTGTTGTCTTTAAAATGGTTGTAAGTGTTCAGGACTTTTTTTTTTTTTTTCATTACAATTTGGATTTTGTGTTTGTAAGTGGTCAGGAAAAAAGGGACTGGCCAGGTAGACTTCACCTGGAAAGGTTTGTGTATGCAGACTTAATATTTTTAATGGCTTTATTTTTTTCCTCTTAGCGGAAGCGATTTTGGAATGCAGGATGCACATCCTTCCCAGATGAGACATCCCTCCAGCTAAAAAAATCAAATGCCAGGACATCAGTAGCTGGTACTTCAATTTCCAATTCCTGGCTCAGGTGTGGGGATGGATTTCAGAGCACTTCTGTGCTTGAGGTAAGATGAGGGCTTACTTGCAGTGTAAGAGATTCAAACTGACAGCTAAAGAAGTTCCTTGCTTGACTGAATTAGATATGACCCTTCTTTTAGTGATGTTTCCAAGTTAACAGCATATATTAACTCTTGACATAGGCAAAAATGGAAAGCAAGGTTAATTAAGGACATCATCTTAGTAGTGTAATTCTCTGCACATATGTTAGTATCTTACATTTTGGCTGGCATTTACAAATTGAAAAATTGCAAGACTACATTTGGACAGGCACAAATAATTTACCACTTAGAATGGAGTACTGCCTTTCCTTAAAAATTATGGAACAAGAAGAGTCTAGTTTTCGTCTAAACAATTTATTTTAGATGCAAAAATCATTTTTGCAAATATACTCTCACTGTAGACAGTTGTGCTGTTTGATGGTCCTGGTGTGGATCATGATGGATGTGCTGTTTTGGATGATAAGTTAAACTAATTTTTTATTATATTTAATTGATTTATTTATTCTCTATATTTAATTTTCTTCAATATTGGTTGTATGTTCACCCAGCTCTGAGCGAGAAGTGCTGTGTACTGAAAATAATCATTCCCTGGGTTATTCTGTTTCTTCTGCTACTGAGCAGTCATAGGATTGCATAGCTCATGAGATTTGATAAAATTGGAGATAGGACCACTGAATATTTATTTCTGTAATCTTTGAATAGGACATATGCTTTACTAAGCTCTTAGTGCTCACTTTTGACATTTTAATGCTGAAGATACTGACTCTTGTTCTTTGCAAGGTCAGATGTAATTTCTGTCATTGTCATAGGAAGGCTGGATGTTCCAAAACAACAAAAATTAGTCCCTTTTTCGTTCTGTTACTGTTCTTTCATGAATTGCTATCTTATTTGTTATATTGAGTCTAGTAAATATAGTTTAAAAAAAAAAAAAGAAATTGTGGTGGATGAATATATAATTCTGATGAGTATAATGCTATATGTGAAAATTGCGCTTAACATCTTTCTTGGCCGTTAAATCTCCCTTCTCTCTCTTTCTTTAGTCTCTGAAACGTACTGACCAACAATCCAGGTTTAAGAAGCATCTTGGACCACTGCTAACATCTGCTGAAAGCACAGTAGGTACGTTATGGCTATTTGGTGTTCATTTTGTCAAAAGACTATAATTTAGCTTTGTCCTTTTTCAAGCAGAATTGGAACTGATTATTTTCTTCTTTTGCTATTGTAATCTGTTCATACAGAAACTAATTTTGTGAAGAGATATAATTTTGATACATGATTTGCCTCCTCTGTTCACTTACAGCACCAGAAATATTTTCACATAGTGTTGATGGAACATCAGCTATTTGTCCTGAACAGATGGGAGAAGCATCACTAATGCTGTATATAGTGTGTGCTCTAGCAGAGACAGGATATTTTAATTCTTCAGGTTTTGAGGGGAAAGGATGAAAAACATCCCTTAGCTGTCTAGATAGAGAGTGAAACAATTTCTTCCGCCTAGGGACACACAGGGAGGTGTAGATGAGGAAAGTCTTTTTTTTTTTTTTTTTTAACGAAACATGGACAAAAGAGAACTTTGTCAACTGCTTCAGTCTTCTATATGTACCTTAGTCCATTTGATAAAATGTTAAAAATAACTCCAGGCATAATTAAGAGGAGAAACATTTATAGACTCTTGATGGTTCTTTCACTTTTTGGCTCCAGAGGAACAGAAAGAGGGAGAGAGAAATGGCTTCAGGGTATCTCTCCTTTGGGGGTTCAAAATCATGCTTTTCCAGGTTTCTGAAAAGAATCCCTTTGTGCTGAAAGAGGAAATGTCTCTGTCTCTCTCTCTCTCCTTGGTCTTCCTGCCTCATCGCAAATACCTAATAATTGCCCAATATTTGCCATTTACTTAAAAAGCTTTAGTAGCGGAAAAATGGTTAAAAAATTGAGTTTTCTTATGATTACTAATACTAAACACTCTGCCATTAAACGTTAACTCTTTGTTTTCTGTTATATATAAAAAAACCAATATTTTGGGTTACATATCTCTCAACTTCAAAAACACAACAGATATTCTTTGATACCTCTGAAAAGGTTTTTTTTTTTTTTTTTTTTTTCTTTTTCCTCCTTGTGACAAAACTCTGATGGAGGTAAGCTTGCAGTATAAAGTAAGGGAAGTCTAAAATCCATAATTGTGCAAATGATCTTCATTTAAACCATGTAGTGTTTTAAAGGGGCACATGTGAGAGCATGAGGACTTTGAGTGGAGGACTGTTAATGTGAGATGGTCATTTCTAGTCCATACTCTGGTGAACAACTCATAACGTGCTCATGGAAAAGGAAGTGTTAGCATTTAACTTGAAGAACTGAAATGAAAATAATACTGGTATGTACAAGAAATGCTGTGAGCTAACTACTATATTGGTCTCTGATGCTTGAGAGCAGAGCTGATAATATTTTTATAGTTCAAAAAGCATATAGCTTAACTTTTTTTTTAATTTTACATTTATCAGTATTACTTTCCCATAGTATTCTAATATGTTACAATCCTTTTTAATAGGATCTTCTGCTGCTGTAAACTCTAAGGAGTCTGAGAACATAATATGGAGCTCTAGTGGCAGTGATTTTTCAGATGATGAAAATAAAACATCAATTTCAAGGTTATGCAATGAAAACAGTCATGCTTCTAAAGCAGAGAAAACATGCAGCAGGCCTGATTTATTGTCAGAGAACAGAAGTGGTGAAGGTAAGGTTGAGTGCAAGCAGATTTGTCAAGAAGCTTGTTGTTGCAGAATGTCATAATGAAAATACTTAGAGGCCATTTGAACAGAATGGCAAGATCTGACCCTTTTTCAGTTAAATCAGTTGGATTTTTTCCATCCATTTCCTTGGGTTGTAGAATAAGCTGTTATTATAAATTATGCTAAGGAAAAAAATTAAAATTCTGGGGTAAAGGATGAGAGTTGAGCAGTTTATATGATATCAAATGAAGCAGGTCAGCTCATTTCAATATATTACAGTTATTTTTGTACCATTTCCTTGTCTGTGCTGTGGTATTGACACTGGGCTTCATTTGCCTGCTCTGTTCCTTGGTGATACTGCTGCCTGCCTCTATTGCCTGGGTGTAACAGACTTTGCAGCTGCAGTTAGCAGCATTTGCTGTGCTATGAGTTTTCTTTTCAGTACACAGTACTCCTTGTTCCCCATTAGTTCTTGTGTCAACAACAGAGACTTTTGTTCTTATGATTCATTTTCAGATTCACGGAACAGGGGAAACAGAAGGAAGAGAAATGTTAATTTGGTGCAATTCTGTAACTCTTTTTCCTTCCTGTTGAAATGGAAGGACTGTCCATTCCCTAGACATACTCCATAATGCTCACCAGGAATCTTTTAAACCTGTCATTAGTATCATATTGCAATTGTCCCTTATTATTTCCCTTTAATGAGCAGTACTTTGAGGAAAGTACTTTTTTGAAGGCGCTGAGGATTGGCGCCTTTTTTGAAGGCGCTGGGGTTGGACTAGATGACCTCTAGAGGTCCCTTCCAACTTTAGGCATTCTATGAGGAAATAGTCTTTTCCTATTCTTCTTTTAAACCACTAAATATACTGAGTTACTGAAAGAAATGAAGAGAAAGAAATGGTTTTTTGTGCTTCCTCAAGTAAACATGATACACAGTAATTATAGTATTGTAGATATCTATGAATATGTGTATTACATTGATATAATTATGCATGTGGGGATGGTAGCTGAGAAAGTATTTTTAAAAGTAGTACATACTTTGGTGTGAAGTTCACTTTCAGAGACAATGTCAGTTTGGTAAAACTGATTGTCTCACATTAAGGAGTTTATGCTGCCACGCCGCTTTCACAGACCTATTTGTGCTATTCAGTCCCCAAAGTCTGTGTCCAAAAGTTCTTTGTGGTGCAGCTTTCTCATACGTAGAAAAAGAAACGCATTTGTGTAAAAAAGCAAACACCAGAGCTCTGTGTTTATCTGTCTGGATCACTTCAGAATTTGGAAGTTTCTTTGAGAAATGAGTAATTTTATCATTTATAGAGCTACTGTAAAGTACTATCACAGATCCATATATCTATAAAACTGCTTGGAGTACTTGATAGATTTCTTTTTTTCCCCTTACTCTGATACCTGTTCCATGCATGTTACTCTTTCAGTGTTGGAAGTGTGACATTTGCATTAATTGCAAAAGCACAGAAAGCAGGATGAGATTTTTCTTCCCAGTAACCTGCGGCCATGTGTTCAGATGGACCTGGTGGTGGCTGATGGCTGCTTGGAGGCAGCTTGGGCTTCCGCTGAATTCAGAGATCCTTCACCCCATCTGCAATTGGTGCAAATGAAATTTTGGAGTTACTTTAAGTATCCAGTGGTTGTGAGGCAGGAATCCTCTGATGTGCTTAAATGTTTGAGTCACAGATGTGCATATTTGGCCATGGTGTTTTAGGAGGTTACCATTTCAACCAGTCTTTTTGTTTCTCTGGCGTTTCCCTCTCCTAGAGTAGTTGTTAACATAGTATTCCCTTCTCAGCTGCTCCAGGTAACTGTCTGAAGCATTTGATTAAGAATAGCTAATTCTGGGCACATATGTTTTGAAAATCTAATACGAAAGAGCAAAAGAACAACAGCACTCTAAAACCCAGGACAACCTGGGTAAAAAACAAACAACCTGCCCCCACCAAGGTTTAAAAAAAAACCCTACCTATATAAATAGCTTACTTAAGAGCAACATTTTGAAATCTTTATGTAGTTGTTTTTTCTTTAACTTAATTTGCAGAAACTTCTATTGCCTAATATTAGTATTTAGCTTTTATGAAAGATAAGATCACATTCATCATCTATAAAAATAGTTGGATATTGAATGTGGCCAACAAAATCAGTTGCATTTTTCTTCTGTTAATTGTTGTATTAGTTTGTTTGAATTCATACTTATTAATAATAGAGGGATAACTGTTAAAAATGTCTTTTAACAAATATCTTTATTTAGATGAACCCCAGTTCATTGAGTGGGAGAAGGATAGTGATTCCACTGGAAGGTGTGATGGATCAGATGATGATGGCTCACTGGAAATATCAGACTCTGACTCTTGCACAAATAAAAATTCTCTGCCTGACAAGGAGGAGAATGATGACCTTTCTAAGGTGAGTTTCTTTTTTCTTTTTTTTTTTTTCTCTCTCCTTAAAACACATTAGCCATAGTTATGGAGTATGTTCATATGTGTTTAAATTCTGTTTGGAAGCATGCGAGTTTTTCCTCTACTCCTTCTCTCCCAGAGGAACTCTGTGCATGGGGAGTTCAGTGCATTCCTGGACGCCAAACCGCAGACCAAGTGTTGGTCGTGTCGTCACAGAGCCTCGTGTAATGGCTGAGGCTGGAAGGCGCCTCTGGAGAGCGTGTCCCGCTCGGTTATTGAACGTCTCCGTCATGGAGACTTCCCAGCCCCGCTGCGTGCTTGCCCAGCCGCGGGGTACCAGAGGTTTTTGAACGGGGTTTTCTCCCGCTCAGACTTCCCTGCGTTTCCTGCCGTGTCCCGCGGCGGGTCGCCGCGCCGCTGCCGGCAGGGGGCAGCAGAGGCCGCGTCCCGCGCCGAGCAGTGGTGGCGCGGCGGGCAGGGGCCCCCGGCTCTTTCTGGAGCCGGCCGCATGGCGAGGAGGTACCCGGAGGGCTTTCGTGTTGCATCCGGAGTGGGGAGAAAGCTTATCTTGACATACTGCGTTTCAGCTCGCAGACTGCAGTTACGTTGAGCCGTGTGCTGCGGCTCTCAGCTGTCCCTTGCATGTTGACCCTTTAGCCTCTGCAGCTCAGAGTTCAGCATCATGTGTTCCAGGTTCCAGAGGAACTGCTTTAAAATAGTTTGAGTCCCTGGCAGCAGTGTTGGGGGAAAAAAAAAAGTGTTCTGTATACATAAACCCGGGAAATAGACATAAAATTTATGCAAGCAGTAAAAGTTGTTCTGCTTTTATTATACCAGCATGACTTACCCACAATGAAGATGGAAAGCTGGATAAAAGTTATGAGACGCATTCTTATTAGTAAGTGGTGCTCATGGGAGGGCTTATTTGGGTGCAACCATATTGTAATTAAAAAAAAAAAAACCTAACCAGAATAGTTATACTACTGCAAAATTGGTGGGTCCATCAGAAATCTGTGTATCCGTTCGCAGATTTCCCCCCAAACACTGCCCTCTGTCAGTGCCATGCTGTGGGAATTTCCATGGGTGCAACACTGCGGGAATTTCCGTGGGTGGTCAGCCTCACCAGTAATGTTTCTTTTGGGATTTTGGTATATGCAGGAGGGTAAATCCCCAAAGATCATTGCGTGTTGCATTCTTTGCTTTGCTTTACTTGGGATGTGCTATTTTCTTAGGAAAAGTTGCAGGCAAGCTGTTTGAGAGGCTTCCAAGAAAGCAGAACACAAAAGAAGTGTTCACTATAGGAGGTCATTTGCTGTATGAGTATTCTTTAAAGGGCCTGTTAATTATGTGGCCTGGTTCACAGTGGGGTGGAGGAAAAAAGGCCAAATGTTGATATATCATCATTTTTGTGGTGTTTACTAAATCTCTGGAACCTAATGTAGTGTGTAGATAATCAAAAGACCATGAAATTTATTTTACCCCACTTCAAAATATGCTAAATACCAAGAGGTTCTGGAGGTTTAGGATTGCTGCCAAAATATCTTTATTGCAGTATTTACCCATGGTAAGAGTGTGCTAGGTTTCTAATAGGAAATCTCAGAAGATGAATAACTTTTCTACTGCATTTTTCCTCTAATACCTCAGTAGATTTGTTTTGAAAATTACTTCTGTTCAGTACAAGTTACTTACAAACCTTGATGTAGTGGAGTAAAGATAAAACTTTTGCTTATGTTTAGGGTGTGAATTATACTTCCAATTAAGTTTATATTACATCTGAAGTCCCTGTTTTAGTTATCAACTAGTCATCTCTGAAGTGTAACTTGCCACCTCATAGGGAATAATGAGAAAGAAAAGTTGAAGCTGGTCTTGTGGTAAGGAGCTCTTGGCTCATTTTCGATTTAGGTTTAGTTCTTTTTTTTTTTTTTTAATTATATATGAAGCATAACGTAGTCATGTTTTACTTAATGAATATTTTAAGGGGATGGGGATTGGAGAGTCTTTACATTATTATTGTTAACTTTCTTTTGATCTATAGTTACTTGAATTTTGCTTAAAGTGAGCAGGACAAAGATCTGGCAAGGCCTGATCCAAGTAGTTATTTATTTATTTATTAACTTCTCTCCTGAGAATTTCTCTGCTTTGGTTGCCTGTGGAAGAGACCCAGCTGACCTTTTTCTTGGAATCTATGGTGCTAAAATAATGGCTAGTGATTAATGTTAATTTTTCATCATACATCTTTTTGTGAAAGAGCACCAATTAATCAAAGATGTTCTAACACATTTTTTTTCTGCTTTGGGACAGCACAGAATCATTGTAGCACAGAATAGTTGAGATTGAAAGCGATCTCTGGAGATCATCTAGTCCAGTCCTGCTCCTCCTCAACCAGGGTCACCTAAAGCACATTGGCTAGGACTGTGTCCTGCTGAGTTTTGAATATCCTAAGGGAAGGAGTCTCTGCAGCCTCTTTGGGCAATCTGTTCCAGGGCTCGCTCACACCCTCACGGGTAAAGATTTTTCCTTATGTTCAGACGAAGTTCCCTGTGTTTCAGGTTCTGCCTCTCATCCTGTCACTGGGCACCACTGAAGAGTCTGGCCTAGGCTGCTTTGCGCCCTCCCAGAAGGGGCTTGTGCACACTGATTATATCTCCTTCAGCCTTCTCTAGGCTGAAGGAGTCCCAGCTCTCTCAGCCTTTCCCCATATGAGACGTGCTCCAGTCCCCTCATCATCTTAGTAGCGCTTTACTAAGGGCTTAGTAGCCCTTAGTAGCTAACTCCGTATCTCTCTCATACTGAGGATTCAAGAACTGGACACAGTCCTCCAGATGTGACCCCACCAGGGCTGAGTATAGGCAAAGGGTCACTTCCCTTACTTGCTGGCCATGCTCTGCCTAGAGCACCCCAGGATCCCATTGGCTTTCTTGGCCACAAGGGCACATTGCTGACTTGTGGGCATCTTGTCCCCCAGGACCCCAGGTGCTTCTCTGGATAGCTGCCCTCCAGCAGGACAGCCCAGGCCTGTACTGGTGCCTGGGGCTGTTTGTCCTGAGGTGCGGGGCCCTTTGCTTCCTTTTATTGAATCTCATGAGGCTCCTCTCTGCCCATCTCTCCAGCCTGTCCAGGTCCCTGTGAATGGCAGCTCAGTGCTATGACCCATCAACCTCTCTTGCCCATTTTGTATCTTTGCCATATTGCTGAGGGTGCATTTGGTCCCATGATCGAGTCGGTGCTGTTAATGGGAACGTCTGCTTTTTGCCTTGTGCAGAGTCCTTATCTCATAGGCCAAAATTTCTTCTTTTGTAGGAATTATTCGTCTCTAAAATATTTAGATTTTGAAAATTTTTCAATGCTAAGGATTAAATGAATTTTAGTGCTGTTGTATGTGCCTCCCGTCATACCACCTCCTACGCTGGGAACTTTCCCTGTGTACTGAATGGCTGCTTCTTCCATGCTCAGATCCCTCCTTGAAACACTTCTGGTAACTTAATCCCTTGAAGCAGGGAGTATTTTATGGAGACTGATTGTTTCTTTTTGGCCTATATATTAAATGTACTTATCAGTGTCCAACATGCATCTGGATTTGCTTGCTTTATATCCAGGGCAAGTAAGATTTTTATCCCAGAATGGCATGAGGAGGTATGATTTTTCCCCCCCCTTACATTGCTAATGTCTAGGGGATTAGACGGTCTTTGGTACTTGCTATGGAGCACTAATAAAGCTTACCTGGGCACAGGTACCCATTGAGCACCATTTATCACAGAACACATTAATAAGTCTTTCTACTAATCTTAACAGCTAATTTGACTGAAAACTCAGCAGAAATCTACATGGTTAAGGTTTGTTTGTTTGTTTTCTTAAAAAAAAAAAAGTGGTAATATCTCAAAAAGGACAAGCTCTATGGTAACAGTCAATTCAAGAAAGAGAATTGGTATGTTTGAAAATTCTATGGAATTCTCAGTTCCCTACACTGTTGCAGTCTGTGTGCTATCAGTGGGAGATTTGGTGAGATCTTTTGAGGTGTTGTGCAAAAAATTGTAATGTGCAAAATTAATTTTCCCCGAGGGGAGAAGAGCATACGATTCGAAATATGCTTCCTGTTCATGAATATTTGTAGGTGTATATTTTGTATCAGAGACCCTCTGATCTGTCAAAATGGGGCCCATTCAGTTACTAAACTGTTGATCTACTGCTGTCAATTTTATTTAAAAATGGTGCTCTCCTTTTGTGGTGTCAAATGGGGAAGATTCAAAATGTTGAATGGCATTTTGCAGAGATCACCTGAAAATTGAGTGGAATCCTGCATGGCCAAAATTTTGGTGTTATTTCTGACCTCTTTTATGTCCTTGCTCTCTTGACCCATTGTAATGATAATTATAACTAGCATTGGTTTAGTAATTAGAATGGAGTCTCACACCACTGTTGTGTAATAGAATTTAAAATAGGTTATCTCAAGGTAGGGAGTCGTAATTATGGCAAATGGAATTTGTGTCATCCTGTCAGATCGATGACTTAACACTGATGAAGGATGATGGTTGTGTTGTTGTAGGCAATTTTTACCAGACCATTACCAAGGAAGCATACTAGAATAGATATGAGAGCAGCCACAAGCCCTGGAGTTTCTCAAAGGGTCCTTCGTGGAATAATTCAATTAAGAAGGGACCTCAGGGTGTCTCTAGTCCTACCTGCTGAAAGCAGGTAGCTAACAGGGTTGCTTGGTCCTCTGTTCAGTCAGGTTTTGGGAGTCAGAGACAACACTACCTATCAGGGCAACTTTCTCCTTCCTTTTCTTTCTCCCTGCTACCCTTCTAGCAGTACTGTTTAGATGGGCATTTTTAGCAAGACCTACCGGTCAAAGTGCTGCAAGTCGGAAACAAATACCATTTCTGTTCACATCAGGGAGATGAAATCATTTATACCCGACCTATTGACCAAACTGAGTGAATACAGCAGCTGCTTTCAGTCACAGGATGTGTCTTCTGATCCAGAAACACCCCATTGCACTCCCAGCATTCTGTCTCAGTGACTTATTGAGCTGTTGGAATGGGAAATAGTCAGTTTCTGAGCTGGGATTCTCTGCACAATGACTAGCTGCTCTCCTGTCTCCAGTTAAGCAGCAACCCTGTTAATTTTAAAGCTGAAGTGAAGATAATAGTTCAGATGGTGTTTGCTTTAAAAATTTAAAGTTTCATCTTGGGAAGACTTTTCTTTCTGATACAAGGAGACAGGAGTTCAAGTTGAGATTTGGCCAAATTAGGTTGTTATCTTCCTCAAGAACGGGGCAGTCATGAGCAACTTGACACTCTCTAAATGTTTTTTTTCTGCAATATAGCAGAATCTGCAATATAGTATTGAAGAGGCATAGTGCCCCTTCTGAAAGAAGTTTCTTTGACAAGAATCACTTATATGATTGTGTGCCCTTGCATGTGTGTTTCTGTGCCCCGGTATGCGATCCAGCTAAAACCTGAGGGTAGCTCTGTTACTTTGGGCCTGTTTTGTGAAATAGTCTGGATGTGTTCTTAGCTGAGGATACAGTCAAATCCTGTATACCACAACCTGGCAGTACAAAATCTATCAAACTGCAGAAGTTACCACAGTGACATGGACAGACTTTAGACCTTGATGTGCTATCAGCCATGTGCTGTCATTGCAAGAGCATATTTTTATGTTGATTTAAATACTGGATTGTTTGTGTAGGCTAATCCAGCTCCTCTGCTTTGTTTAACTGAAGGCTTTGGCGGAGCTGTGTATTTTTTTTCTTGCACGGCTCTGGAGAACAACAATTTTAAGTGCAGCTGACAGCACTGCTATCTCTGCCTACACATATCAAATGCCCCCCCCTTTTTGCTCTCCCTTCCACCACCCTCTTTTTTCCACATTTGTGTAGTGTTTTAAACAAGCTCGCAACGGCCTGTTTGGGTTTTGCTGTGGCTGCATTCCATGGGAGAGATCTGGGTTTTCTCAGGCCAGGAACCTCTTGGCAATTTGATTCTCTTCGGAACATTACAGAATCTTTTGAAGTTTTGGGGAGCAGCAGCGAGGAATCTGCTTGCCCTATTAGGGCCTTAACCTTGGCCTTTGGAGGTAAAGGAGGATCTCCTGTTTTCCTTACCATAGGCTGGTGGATACTGAGACCAGAAAAGAGCTTGTGCCTTGGGTAGGGCAGTGCTGTCCCCTGAAAGGATAAAGCTTGAAGAGTTAATCAAACAAATAGGAAATTCAAGGCCTTCATCGTCCACACCTCTCCCAAATCCAAACTCTTCTTTTGTTTTTCCTTGTGTGCAGCTGGCTCTTAGTCCCAAACTCTGCAAGGAACCATGAGGGCAGTGAGAAAACAGCTGGTGTTTGGTTTGTCTTTGCCTGCCTCAGGGCTCCTCAGGCCAAACTGTAGAAGAACTTCATTTCACTTTGCTTGAAGTCCTTTCTGAGGGCAATTGTGGAAGAGAAACTTCAGTGAAATACATAGGTGTAGTCTTGATCATCTGCTGTTCTGATCAGTGCTTTCTAAATACTCTAGTTTTGGAAAGTAATGGACTAGGTTGGCTAATGACTTGAACTTTGTTTTGACTTGGAAAAAGAGATTTGTATACTTGAAACTGGAATCAACACCTCTGTGTTATATATGTTAGAATTTGACTATCAAAGTGGTTGTCAAAGAAAAGCCTTTGTTTTTATATTTTTATGTGTTGTAAGTTTGTTTTAAAAATCACTTTATANGAGAAACTTTAGTGAAATACATAGGCGTAGTCTTGATCATCTGTTCTGATCAGTGCTTTCTAAATACTCTAGTTTTGGAAAGTAATGGACTAGGTTGGCTAATGACTTGAACTTTGTTTTGACTTGGAAAAAGAGATTTGTATACTTGAAACTGGAATCAACACCTCTGTGTTATATATGTTAGAATTTGACTATCAAAGTGGTTGTCAAAGAAAAGCCTTTGTTTTTATATTTTTATGTGTTGTAAGTTTGTTTTAAAAATCACTTTATAGTCTTTATAAGGCTCTTTCTCTCACCAGCCATTTAGTTTGCTAAGTTGCTCAGAAAAAGTAAAAAGCTTTCTTAGGCATATTTTTGCATCCTTTGGTGAGAAAAATGCTTCTTGTCCATTTAAGGTGCTTTGTGAAGTTGCTGCTTGCATATGTTGGTCTTGGATTTTGTTGTGGCAATACAAAAAAAGTAGATAAAAAAAAGTATAATGCTGCATACAGAATAGCTATTAAATGGAAACAAGGTATTAAATATCCAAAGTCCAATTCTTGGTGGACCAAGTAAACCATTCAGTACACTAAAATTATCTGATTATCCCTGTATTTTAAACATTTAGGCTTCATCACCTGCTCAAGATTTTTTTTTTTTTAATGTGAACAGAATATTTCCTTTTGAGGTAAGGATTACTGTATTCTTTGTAATTCTGTGTAGAACCTATTGAATGTTGACTATCTGGAATTAAACTTAAAATACTTTGGAAAATAGGGGAGGACTAAAGTTTAGGAGCTAGATCAATGGTTGTTAAAAGCTCCTTGTTTGTCCTGTCTTCCTCTTCAGTGTGTGAAGGTCTCTTACAGTTGTGCATTTGTGCAACTTCTGGGCTTGTTTGTCTTGCATGGAAGGAGCAAGAGAGCAGGTGTATATTCTGCTTATTTAATTATTTCCTACCACTGTGTCCTCTGCCTGGAAGAATGCAGTTGGGTGACATGCTGTGGGATCACAGCATTTATATTTGGCTTCTATTGCAATGTGGAAGATAAGAAAGAAGTAAATGGGAGCAGAACAAGTCAAATAAAGCTGAGAATATTTACTGTAAACTTAAGAAATGTAGATGTTGGGACTTTGGTGGGATATGGGGCATTGCCTTCAGGAGCGTGAACTAATACTGGGGTGGAGTAAAATCCTCATGTCTCTTATATCCAGTTTGGCAGGGTCTGTGTCATGTTCTTTTGCTTTTACCTCGTGATAAACAGTTTCCATACAAACATCTGAATCATCTGTAGATGGCAGTTCAGATTTACCATTCTTTTGTTATCGGGACACTTGCATTCCAAACTAATAACTTAGACTAAATTAACCCTTTCTGTGGAAAAGTTCTATACAGATAGGCTGGAAATCATGCGTTCACTCCATATTTGTAAAAATGTTAAAGAGACTTTTGCCTGTTCTTCAAGAACTTAGCTTACTAGCACGCTGTGTGCGTACGTGCCATAGACCCCTGCTCCCCGACATTTTCTTTTTTCTTTTTTTTTGTTCTCCCTGACTACTTGGTGGCTTTGTGTTTCTCTCGTACTCTCTGGAAAAATGCTCATAAATTCATACTTTATACAGTATATCTCCCAATTGCTACAACTTCACCCCAGCATTTTTCACCCCTACTTCTTGAACCCTGGAGACACTGCTACACTTCACTGCTTACTCACTGCTCTGTTTCCCAGCACGGTGATGTGCTTTTTGACTTGGTCTCAGTTACTGTCCACCCCCTCAGACTCTTTGCCCAGCTCAGTCACTGTTTCATTCTCTTGTCTCCATTCATCCTCACCTGATCACTACTTCATCTGTTTGCCTGTTCTCTCTTGCCTAATACAACCATTCTCATCTGCACCACCTGCCTCTACAACCAGTAGCCACTCTTCATGAACAGGGAAACTTGATGCTCCTTTGAGAGTGGGTAACTTGTTGGTATTTTGCAGACCCCTTCTTGGGCATGGGAAGGGGTCCCCTGAAGCTAAGAGAAGCAAGCTGGAACTGCCTGCTTGTGAAGGCAACAAGTTAGGGGGAGTAGCTTCATCTTGATATAAAGTAGTCATGGCTGAGAAGGCATAAGGTTTGGGACTAAAATAGACTGAAAAGTTGCTGAAAGTCCTTCAAAAATCCATTGTGTTTCTGTCATCAGTACTTGTGCATAGTAGTTTTGATTCTACCATCCCCAAGAAAAGATGTGGCAGAACTGGAAAAGCTTCAGTGAAGATTGATAACAGATCTGTTAAAAGTTTCCTGCATGAAAGAAGATTGCTGTGGAGGTGTGTGAAAGAAATTCATGGATCACAACAGGAAGAAATAAGTAAACAAAATGACTAATCTATGTATGAAAGCTAAAGAAAACAAGAGTGAAACTAGCAGATTGATTGAACAGCAACAACAGAGTATTCATCCCACTGTATGTGATTGAGCTGTAATGCTCCTTGCCACAGGATACTGTAGATGCTGAAAGATTACGTGGACTCAAACATAATCAGACAAACTTATGAAGAAAAATCTGCTGAGGGCTAAATACAGAGACCTTCCTTCTAGCTGAAACCATAAACTGGAGACAGGGTGACTCCCCACGGCACAGTATTGCCATGTGCTTGTTCTTTTTTAAACGATTCCCTCAGCATCAGCCGCTAATCACTGTTGGAGACAAAATAAGGAGCTGGATCTGTCTGTGGTAGATTTCCCTACAACTATAGCCATGTTGCCTGCTGTGGCCTTTCAGCATGTATGGATTTTGTCTTCTTTCCGTCGCCACCTTCAGTACTTTCTCTGTGGAGCAATTAAGAAGTCAGATATCAAAAGATGATGTTGCAGATGCATCTGCAGTTGATGCAACTGGGCTGCTGTGGGTGCCTTTGCAGCTCCAAGTCTCCATCACCTGCGTGGCTTCTACAGGTTCTTTTTGTGATGTCAAGGTCATGCTTTCCTCATGGTTTTCACCAAGCTTTCCGAACAGACATGGGGAGGTGCCCTTTGACACAGTGCTGGCTGTAGTCAGACTGGTCTAGAAAAGCCTTTTGTTTTGCTAGAATCGGTTGGTGCTGAGCTTCTCAGACTGGGTTTCTTCAGCTTGATTTGGTAATGGAGAGCTGCAAGGGGAAAGGAAGAACTCTTACTTGAAGGAACATGGGTTATCTGTTTTTAAATTGAAATCTGCCATTTTTATGACCTCCTGGAAAAACAATATATTGCCTTTTTTAAGCATATAGCTGAATTATATTTAAGTATCATAAAATTAAAAAAAGAACCAATGTCACTGACTTTCACTATGAATCTGGTATGTTCTAGTAATACATTGATTTGTCTAGAATCTGAAGAGCTTTGGGAATTTATGGAATGAGAGACTAAATAGAAGTATGAAAAGATAAGTAGTATAAATCCACACTACTGGATTTGCTTTCTGAGATGAACAGGATAGTTTCAACTCTCTTTTGGAGTTTAATTGTATTTAAATGCAAGAGGGTATAAAGGTATGGGATAAAGTTGGAAATCAGGGTATAACTCCAAAAGAATAAATGAATGTGGTAGTCATAAACTATGATGACAGAATTGTCATACTGAGCGTTCATGCAGCAGGGCCCTGAATGATAATGGTTAGTCCTGGGAGAGAGATGTAAGTGTAGGCCGAGCGCTGCACACGGGCATGGGGAGCTCCCCTGTAGTTTAGGCACTGAGAGAGAACTTTGACTGAGATTTTTGTCTGATTGACGTTTGGGAGATTTATATTTCAGCTCTAAACTAATTTATGTTTATAACCTCTCTTTCTGAACTAATTCATGTTTATAGCATCCAAATGTTGGTAGGGGTTGGAGTGCAGCAGTGGGTAACCCCATTCTAGTAATGTATTGTGTGTTTAAGGCAGAATCAGGAAAGAGACTTTTCATTTGTGGTGACTGCAGATTAAAACCTCCTATTTCATAGTACCATGGTCTTTGCCTGACCACATTGGGAAGATAGAATTCTCCTTTGAAGGTTACTTACTATCCTAAAAAGGAGGGCTTAATGGAGCTCTTTGTGCTGCAGAACTGTGTTTTTCATGAGTCTTACCCTGTAGTTATGGGAAAAGAAGGTAAGAGAAGAAAGAAATATTTCTCTTTTATAGAGTTTGTGTAGGAAGGTTGCAAAATCATTATTTTAGACTTTTTAAGTTATTAGAATATTAGGACAATCTTATGACAAGAAAATAAAATAAAGCAAAATTGCCACACTTGTGCCTCAATAACAGTGAACTACATAGCAAATTTTAAACAGTCAGTTTAAACAACAACAAGATTGATGTTTTTACAAGAAACAAAGCCTCCAAAACTCTTGAGGGTGATTATTGCCATCTGCTTTTTAACCTTTAGGTGCACTTGAATCTAAATTTTCAAGTTTGTTTTTCCTGTGCAAACAGGAGTGCTAAGTTGGTGGCTTAAGTTATTTTTAATTTAAAGAGTCTGTGACCTTTTTTTTTTTTTTTTTTCCCCTCCCTCTCTTCTGTAAGACCATTTTCTAGTTGAAAAAATAGTACTAAGCATACAAGTTGTTGTGGGACAAAACAGCAAAGTGGATATTGGAAAAAGACAGAAAAAATCTTTTCTTAATGTGCTAATAGTTTGAGAGATGTCTCCATATCTCTTGATGGCTTCTGAAATCTAATGAGCTCCGAGAAGAAACTAGGTCAGAGAAAACATCTGGTTTGTTTTTTTCAATGTAAGGAAATATGCTAACAAAGATGAGTGCATCACTTCAGTTAATGTAGTAATAATGAAGATGCTAAGTTGATTCATCAGTATCTTTTATGAGTCTAAGTGAAAGATACTGCACATAACTCCTGGTTCCCATCTTGGATGGTGAGTATTTATAAATGAGTAAGCTAAAACAATGTAGCAGAGTTCACTGTGTTAGAGGACAAATCAAGTGGAACGAGCAGTTGGAGAACTGAAGGAAAGGAAAATCACAACATGATTTTACCTGGTTTTGGAAGGCAACATAATTTTTATGTTACACTCATGTCATAAATGTTCTATGGCACTAAGATGAAGCAAATCATTTTTGAAGACAGGAATGACAATGATCTTAAAAAAAAAAAAAAAAAAAAAAAAAGTCTGCCTGCCTTGCTATGTTTTTCTAGAATATTCCATCTCATCCTTTTTATTGAATTTATAATTTAGCAACAAACTTGAACAATCTCAAGTTGGCACTTTGCCATGTTTATGTTGTAGTTTAACGCTGCAGTTACTTATGGATTATGACTTAAAATATTTGGTTGCAAAGAAACAAAAAATCCTAAATACTCTTCTGCATGAGTCGCATGTCTAAGTGCAGCTCAGCTATTTGTTAGTTGATAGCAAATATTTTGTAAGTATTTTGGAAAGTGGTGATGGAAGTTTTCTATCAGTTTTGCATGCTCCAGACATGCTGAACAATCAGGAGTAATAAGATAAACAAGAATCGTTCGGCTTTGACACAGTCAAAATCTTTGTCATCATCATGGAGCAGAAAAGTAAGACCCCTGGTGTGATAGTTTATTTTCACAATTTGAACAGGAATGGATGATTTAAGAGGCCACTGCATGCTAGTTGTTATTGTTTTATTACCATGCTTATTATAAATTGAAGAAAAGCAAATGGATTTAATTTTTATGAGTTTTGTAGCCAGGAGATCATAATTCTCCATCTGCTTGTTAGCAGCACCATGCTCCAGTTTTAAAGAGTAATGATGATCATCATGGAGCATTCATTTGTGTTTTCCTGAATGAAAGCTATGATCTCAGAGATGAAATATTCTGAAGAGCAGCCTCAGGTGTGAGTAGCAATGTGGAGTTTTCCTGTAAGACAAGCACTTTTCAGTATGTGGTTTTTGCTCTTTAGCTCATGAAGTCCTTGCACGGCAGTTGCCTCTCTTCTTTATTTTTATATAGTTCTTAGTATAGTAGTTAGACTTTTTCAGTCTTTTTAGGTGTTACAGCCATAATATATGATAAATACTACACCTGAAATCTATGAGTAATGGTATACTTGCAGTTCCTTCTGGTTGCTTTCTTCACTGTCATTAAATATGTTAAGAGTTGAACAACATAATCTGACTCGATACTTGTCCAAATAATGAGGCATACCAGGAGAAAAAGCTTCATAATTGTTCTTTTTTCTGCATGCATCTCCTATAGGTCACTGTCCCAGACTGGACGTCGAATTAAACAAAATCTTGACCTGATACAGCGTTGCTGTTCTTGCTCTTTCCTGCCCCCCGATCTCCACAATTTTCTGATTGCTACTTTATTGGGCATTTAAATCTTTTGCTTTTGGAGTTTGGTTTTTATAGTGTCTTATGTGTCATCTTTCCAATGTTTATAGGAATGAAACAAAAGGAAGTTTTGGTTTGCTGCTTACATTAAAGTGGTGCAGAATGAGTACTGCTCTTTCACATCATGGAGTATCTGATTGGTCGCTTGCATTCAGTGAAACTGAACCTTTAATCTCCGTAAGGATTTAATCCCAATCTATTCAGTTTATAAAATAATGCTTTAATTTTTGCAAAATGTAATTGGTTAAATTTCACATGAGGAAATGTAAACAAAACTACCGGAAAAAAACAGTTATTTTGTTTGATCTTATCAGCTTGACTACGTAGTACTTTAGAGAAAATAAATTATGTCTGTATTATGGAAAACCAATACTTGTTAAAACTCTTTAAAGCCATACACAGAGCAAAAAATAGCTGAAACCAATGAAATGAAAGTATAAGGTTCAGATTGAAATGAGAGATACAGATAGAAGGAACTGACAAAAACTGAGCATGAAATTAAGTCTGGAAAAACCTGTTTGAAGTATGTCCCCGTATGCAGCTGGCAACAAACATGACCTCCTTCACTGTAAGCAATAGTAACTTAATATGTCAAATGGTCTTCCATTTTGTATGCAGTCAGGCACAATTTGCCTGTGTCCAACTGCATTTATTGTACAGACTGGGTAAATCCTGCTTTCTTGCTCTGTAGATATCTACACATTTTTCTTTTCACCTATTCTATATGCTCTTCACCTTGCAATAAGTCATTTCCAGAGCAGTGATATGAGTACTGTGACAGGGCATGTGTTATGTAAAACAGTAATACAATTAAAATACTTTGACTTTTAATTTCCCAGCATCTGAAAAGCAGTGCTAACCTAATTTTGAGACTGTCCTGTTTCTGCTACCTGTGGACATGATTATATCTCATACGTGGTACTGCACTTCCTGTCACTCTCAAGTCATGCTCTTCTTTTGCTTCTGCTCTTACAGCTCCCTGTTGGTTGGATCTGTCCTAGATTCTTCTCTCTGACTCTGTAAATGGATATTTTGACTCTGTTTGAAAATGGGGGAGGAAAAAGTACACAAGCGTGTTAGATTGTCAGGTTCTTCAGCATTACTGATATGACCCAAATCTCAAGTAACTAAACTGATGTGTCAAGGGAGCTAAAATTCATTGATGTTCCTTATGTCTATCCTAGTGTTGTTTACACTTGTTTTAAGGAGATGACTCACCTAGTATAATCTTACTTCTTTTGAATAGATAAATACAGTACTCTGTATAGGAGAAAAAAAATATCCCCCTCACCTAGTTTTCATTTTTTCTTACCCAGCAGATATGTTCCTCTAGTTGTAGTTCTGTACTGTTGTGGTTACTTTTATATGTGTATAGTTGAAGATGGTTAGAGAAGTATTTACGGTTCAGGATTCAGCCATGCTCTGACAAGGAGACTTTGGCACTACGGTCATTGGGAGATAACTGGGATTTTCCTTTGTATGTTGAATAAGAAACAAATATGTGCTGCATCTTAAAGTCTAAATTCAAGCAGTATATACTGAAATCAAGAAATGTGTTACCCTGGTTTTGGTCCCTGTTCAACTTGTTTGCTATCACTTGAGATTTTCTAAACCACAAATGAAAATATTCCAGGATTTAATGGACTGAACAACTTAATACTCCAGAAATTGGCAAGTTTAAGAGAAGGCAGTGGAACACAGGGCTCACTGACCATTGTGTTCAGATACAAATCAAGAGGAATTATTGTATTCCTCCTATTTTTTTTAAGAGATCCCAGCCATTTCTTTAAATGCTCCATTCATGGTTTTGCTGAGCACACGAAGAATCAGTCGAACCGCCTGCTGGCTTCCGTGATGCAGTGAAGAGCCGCGCGGGCCCTGGCGGAGCTGGCGGTGCTGGGCAGTCGCCTCAGGCTTGATCCGCTCTGCATGCTGCCGAGCCTAGCAGCCATGTGTCACGTCCTGCCCTCTGCTCGGCCTCCCTCCACCTTGCTGGCCTGGGCTGGCTCCCTGGAGCTCCCCAACCTGTGCCTCTGGTTCTCAGCAGCCACTGCAACTTACCCGTGTGCCGGGATGCCTTGCCAAGCCCAGTGAGGAGCGAGGCCAAGGGCGGGCTGTCAAAGTTCCGCAGAGTGCTAAGCTGTAATTTGGTGATGAGTTTAGCTGAGTGCATTCGGAGCACGTTGTGTGGGGATTTCTGTTTTCTCTCCCTGACAACCCAATAAACTTCTTTGTAAACACAGGACTACTGGAGAGCTCCCCTTTTCCTTGGGAACACCTTCCCCTGTCACTTCCATTGCTTAGCGGTGTTTCTGGCTCTGCTTGGAGGGGAACGGGCAGCTAAGGACTTCAACATTGAGTGTATACAGAGTGAATGCCACCACATCTTTGTTAACTAAATCTGAAAAATCTTTCTGCTCTCCATAGGGATTTTTAAAGATAGTCTACCAAGACAAGAGCTAGCATCAGAAACTGGCATGGCTCGATATGAAATTCCTGTCATTTTTAGCAATCTGCATAGTCTTTTGTTTAAATTCCTTTCCTTGCTGAAGCTTACCCAACTCTGAATTCACTTTCTCTCTGCTATGTTTCTAGATGCCCTCTTCATTCTGCAGTCTGATCATCATAGAAACAGAGTAGGAATTATTCTTTTTATCGTTGCTTCTCTTGCTCTGTGAACTACTCTCTTATACTTACTTGATTCTGTGAAGTGATCCTCAACTGTTTATAGCAAGCTTTTAAATTATTTTTTCTTTAAGTAAACCCATCCTGTACTTTGGCCTGATCACCATTTGATTAATTTTTTTATTTTTTCCCTATGTGAATGTATCTTTATGATATCACACACAGAAGTGGAAGAAAATGGCATGAAAGCCCTAGAGAGTTATGAAAAATATAATTCTTTTTTCCTTTAGGATTTAGTTGCTCAGAAAATGGCATTTTGAGTAATCAGACGAAAAAAAAATTATACACAGAACTTCAGGGATGTGATTTCTTTCCCAATATTTCCTCATCCTTAGGTCATCAAAACAAACTTTTTTTTCCCCCAAGTGTTAATAGTGTTGGAGCTTACTAGTATTTTAACTTATAGGACACAAGTGGGTTCTTGTTGGAAGTAAAGGACTTTCAAAAGGAGTTTCTGTGAAATCCAACAGGGAACTGATTACGTCCCATGTAAGTTTTATTGTCTCTTTTATTAACAAGTAGTTTATTTTTATAATCGTAATAGTAACTCGCAGTTTGTAGTACTTAGGATTAAAAAAAAATAAGCAGTGCAGCTGTCATATCTAGCACAGGTTCCTGCTGCTGGAAGGGCTGGCTGGAGCCATAGCCCCTCTCCCGGACAGATGCGCTGTGTGTGGTGCAAGTGAAACTGGAACTACCCAAAAAGGTCTTCTTCCTTCAGTGGTGGCTGAGCCTGGTAGAGCACTTACTCGGCTAGTAACTGAGGCTGCTTTTCAGGTTTGCTCCAAAGTGGCTGAAACAGCTTCCCAGGGCTGTGCATGCAGGGAGCTTGCCTGCCATCCTGTCTCCATCTCAGCTTGCAAGCAAGGCTGAGCCTGGGTGCACACAAGGCAGGAGGAGGAACCGAGGCCCCTCTTCCTGCCTTCGGGGCTTGGGGTCTGGCTGCAGGGTGTTGCTGGAGTCCTGCACTGCTGGGATGCAGACAGGATCATGGAAAGCAGCAGTGAGTCCTATGGAAGTGACTGAATGGAGCAGGCCCTCTCAGTATGTACCTGCTAGCTGGGTTTCTTTCCATGCATGCAGACGTCAAGCATCGTGATCCCTGAAAAGGAGGATAGGATGGAGGAGGCAGGGTGGAAGAGGATGGAAGAGAATGGATGGATGGCAGAGGAAGGAGTAACAAAGGGAATTTGAGATTAGTCTTTGGAGTGAAAAGGGGGGAAATCTCCAGGGGGAGGAAATAAGAAAAGGGAGGTAATAGCCGCATGTTATTACAGAGGAGGTACATCAGGCTCACAGCATGTGAAGTTTATTTTTCCTGTCCTCCTTTTGATTGTTTGCTTTTCAACTCATGACAGAGTTACCATAATCCATTTATGAATGACATAACTTTATAACAGATTATCCTATAGAGAAGTATTGCATGAGATGCCTGCACTGTCTCTTTTACTTGGAGGTTTGAAGAGGAAGTGAGTCATAAGTAGTTGGGCTTTACAGCTTGTCACTCCCTTTGCTCCCCAGCAGAAAGGTGTGCTGGAATTTTCCAGGTACAGCAGGGAGAGGCAAGAGGGAGAGCGTGTAGGCTGTGATTTGGACAGGGAAGGGCTTGTCCTAAGGAGAGCTGGCCATACACTGTGCTCTGGTGAATGCTGGAGTATCAAAAGTTGCAGGGACGGGGAGGGAAATTGGAGGTAATTTAAAATGTCCAATCTAGGCTTTATGCTTACTATCTTTTTATTACTATCTTCCTTTATTAATTTGAAACATATACTGACTTTCTTTTCCTCTCTCCAGCATGGATTTCAACACATTTTTGTGCTTGTGCCAAGAACACTGTGTTCTGTTAAGTCATTTAGTGACGTTGAGGGCTGGCCTAAAGCCAGCCTGGGTCAAGTTCATTCAAATAAGTTTCAGTGTGCGAGCACTGTCACTCCTGCCTTCCCGTGATAGGTGGCTCTCTTGTGCTAGTTTTCCAATGAGTTGGGGATTTCAAGACTTTGAAAGTTGCCTGGGCTTTTGACTTTCTTCAGCTTTGGAATAGAATTTTTTTTAAAAAAAAGGTACATGAACCTATGAGGACAGCAAATTAGGTGGTTGGGGGCTTAGGGAAGAGAAATCAAGATTTGAAAATTGTGATTTGTCTAGTATTCTGTTTTCCTCTGTCTGCTGACTTTTTTGACTCCCGAGCTTGCGACAAGTTGGAGTCATGAGCTGTATTTCCGTCTGTAACACAGGAGCTACTCCTGAGTTTCTAGTGACAAAATCCTACTTAGAACAAAAACAGATGAAGTGGCACACAGTGTGCGAGAGCTGCAAGATCTGGGGTAGTTAATCTTCTTCCCTTCCCTAAGGAGTTCTGCATTCTTAGTCCTGTGGGGTTTGGGCTGCTGTTAAAAACGTATTAATTGAAGAAATCCCTTCTTCAGGCTGAGCTTCCCATTTACAGGAATTGTCCCATATCGTGGCGTTGGAAAATTAGATCAGGTTTCATGGTCTCTTTATCCCAGCTTCCCTGTCCGGGGACGGTGTTGTTGCTACTTTGCATAGTAGCAAACTTTTCCTTCCTGTAACTCTACCACAAATCACACTAGATCCCCTCCCCTCCTCTTCACTTCCAGTAACTGCTCTGTGAGCAATAATTTTGGAACTACTGGCAAAATAAGAGTCTTTGACAATCTCATAAAACCCTTGCACCAGGACAGTAGTTTTAATGCCAGAGACATCAGTAAGCGGTCTCTAAGACAACTGTTGATATTTTAGTATCTGATGAGAAACCCATTCTTCTCTTTTGCTTCTGGGATTATTTTTTTTTAAGTCAAGAATGAGATCTCTGGGATGATTTGCAGTTGCTAGAGAGAAGGCTTGAATATTAAAGAGAATGAGGAAATTAATTTGTAGGTCAATTTAGATCCATTTGAACCGTTTCTATTATTTGACCATATTAGTTAGCTATGTTATTTATTTTTTTTCTTGCTGTCCCTCAAACCTCTAGGTCTTGGCTCACGTGATATTTGGCTTTTAAGGGAGAGAAACGCAGTAATGTCAGGTTCCCATGATTCAACACCCACTCCCAAGTTACCTGTTGCTGCTTGCTGGCTTATCTCGTGTGTGTGGGAGAGTGCAGGATGATTAGATTGGTGTTCAGCACTAGATGTCACTCACTTGCAGTTACTTAAAGTATGTTTCAGGGCAAAACACAACGAAAAAACTCTTCTTACCTCACCTCACCCAAATCTGGGATGTGTGTGGAGCGGGAAGAAATAATGTAAAACGTGGAAAAGGATTCTTTACCATCTTTCTTTCCTATAAAACTATTGTATGTGATGTTTTGTAATTTTATTGCTTTATAGCATATCTTGATCTATGCTACATAGCTCTGCTGATGTGAGATAAAGTTTACTTGCATATTTTCATTGATGTTTTCATCCTTCCATTATCAAGTATTAAAAAAAAATACAGAATAGCAGCTGGTATTCTGAAAGATACTGATTTTAAAGTGTAGAAATAGAACTACTGCATCACACACAAAAAAATACTTAGAAAAAAATTTGATGGCTGAACTTAAAACATTATTCTTCGGACTTGATCAGTGAGTTATGTTCGGCAAAAGATGGTGATTAAAAAATGCACACGTATATTTGTCAAGATGATTTATACCACTGTTATCTAGCAAACACTGTGGAATGTGGTGCCTCTCTTGGGCCTTGGTCAGCCCTCTCCCTTGTCAAGTGATTAGGGTGGGGAGTATGTGTTCACTGTGTTCACTCTGCAAACTAGAAAATATTCCAAAATTCAAACGCCATTTTTTTCTTAAAAAAAAAGGAGGCTAAACAGTAAAATTCAGTAGGTTCAGTACATGTCAAATAATCTGAATATTTATTTCAGAATTGGAATTTCCAAGGAGGGTAATTGTCAGTATGGAAAAATGGAAATTTTACTGGCAAGAGTAATACTTTGTCTCCTCGATTTTCTCCCCTTCCTTTCTCCTTGGAAGACTTGGATTCCAATTCTAATCTATTCAGTTTGGAGGCTGATGCTGCTGTGGATCAAGATTTTACCTAGATCCTGCCTCTCCTCATTCAAGTTCAAGTGAACCAGTTCTATATCATGTCTGGTTTAGTCTTCTCAGGAAACTGAATGTCCCAGAGGATCTCCAGAGAGAATTTGCCGTAGGAGGATTTCTAAAGTGCTTAGGTCATATGAAAGTTATACTTCCAGGGTGTCGGTGAAAAACTGGAAGAAAAAGCCTATAGCTTGTCAATTATTCATTTCATTTTCTCCCTCTCCCCTTTCTAACTGAAAGTGTTAAGGTGTTAGTTATACATACAGAAATTATCTTCCCATCTTTTCTTATATATTAATATTAGTGGCAATTTTAGGTCAACTGCTGTTTCTTTGGAAGGTGACCTAAATGAAGAAAAAACCCTTTATACAAAAACACTTATTCCTATGGACCTAGAGCATTGATGGCTAAAGGTAACAGCGGCTGAGCAAATCTGTTGCAGGGCTGAGAAGACAGAAGAGTGAAAATGTGCCTTTCTGTTTGGTTTGTATTGAATAACATCCTCGGAGCCAGGATTTTCTACACAAAAGATATGTGGGTGCCCAGTGAAGCTCTGTACATACCCTGAGCGCTAACTATCCGAAGAAGGAAATCTGTTGAGCACTGTGTCAAATCCCATGTTCACAGTGTCTTTGCTTCTATCTAGAAGACCTTAAAAACAGCATGAATTTCTTAGGGCAGCTGAGAGAAGAACACAAGAGCCTCCACTGATACCTGTATAGATGACAGTACTCTTAATCATGAGATTTAGTTTCCCTTTGCTAAGATTATAGGTTAAAAGATTCATCTCCTTGTTCTATCTTGGATTACTAAGTGTTTGTGGCTGTGTGTCACTGTATTTATCTAGTCCACATGTTGGATTTAACTGAGAGTGTGTTTGGATGAATAAAGTAGCATAATTTCCTTCCCTTCCCCTGAAGGAGAGGTGGGTTCCTTTATAAAGTATGGCAGCTATTATGACTAACTATATAATTACACCTTTAATCAGAGTAAAATATTTTAGATAGACAGTAGCCCCATTTGGCCCCTCAGTGTTGAACTGAAAGGCCTCTGAAGATGCATAGTATGGCCTGTAGTCATCATTATCATGTTGAATTGCTCTGCCACTGTGCATGAGGACAAATGGCTCCATCAGTCATTTTTGGGAGAGAAGGAGAGAGTGAGCAGGAGAGAGTGATAATTCCTTTTTCTACCTCAAAATCTCCAGCGACAGTTTTGTTTTCCTCCTCTTGATCTATTTGATCACCAGTTTGCCTACTTTCAGAGGATTTTTTTCTGCTCTTGCCTTTTCAGTGTACTAATGCTTCTTTTCTTAACTACCCTGCTGGAGACAAGCAATGGCCAGTGGTAGCCAAACAGCAATCAAGAATGCAATATTAACAGGGAATGAATTCTGGAGGGGCATGTGGCTACTTCTGGGAGGTTGGTGGGTGTGGGAAGCAGTTTGTTCAGTGCAAGGCTCAGAGGTAGTGCTGCCACAAACCTTCTCTTCCTCTGAGCAGTGGTGGAAGTGAGTTTTTCCTCACAGCCTCTCATAGACACTGCCTGCCAGCTGGCTGTTCCATTTTAGGCAAAATACATGTGGTTCTCCCATCTCTGGCATGCTGGTATTCTGCCTCAAAATAGCAAAAATGTCGCGTTACAGCTAACACATCAGTTTATGACTTTTCCCCACTGTGTTAATCCTGTCATTTTAATTAAGCATTTTATTAAGCGTTCTTTCTTGCAGATCTTCCTTAAACTAGCAGTTTTAAAAAAATCTTTTGATCTAGTCAGAATTCCAGTATTTATTTCTGCTCTGCTTTACACTCAAACGTGTGTGTGTGTGTGCGTGTGTGTAGGGTTTTCATTTGAAGAAGATGGAAGAGAGGAAGAGACAGATACCACTTAGTGAAGACGAAGGCAGAATCAGAATGACAGTTCTGCCAAATGGAGCCAGGTGTGTGGATTTAGTAAGGAGGTGTATATAATAGTGTTTTTTTTGTTGTTTGTTTGATTTTTTTTTTTTTGGTGGTAACTTCCATAAATGAAGTAGGTTATTTGTGGCTAAAATGTTAAATAAACAAGAATACTATTCTAGAAGGTTTAAAAGAGCTTGAAGGTTTTGTTGTAGAAGTTGATTTCAAGCTAAGAGGCCCAGCTGCCTGAAACAAGCAGACCTGTGGTTCTAAGAACATGTACATGACCTCTTATGCTAGATAGGGTTTCCAGTAACTAAATAATTATTAATTATTTGTTGTCCATTTTGTTCCATCTGGAATGAAAAATTTCAAGATGTGTATTTTCAAAATGGTCTTGACAAAGATAGTCGGCTGCCTGTTACTTCATGTCTTCTCCCAACTTAACTGGTTATACAAACACTGTATAGGGATGTTGGTGTAGCAGTAAGATAAGGGCAGTAAATTAAAACAAACATAGTAAATGAGAAAGCCTTTGTAGAAATGTGCGGTCAACTCAGCAATTGCTGAGGGATTGGCCTTGAGCTCGACTGATGGAGCTGCTGCTTCCTGGCTGCCAATGCGAGTTGTGAGAGTCAACTCTGCCCAGCCCATGGTGGCACAGCAGCAAAGCAAAAGCTTCTTCAGGAGCTGTGCACACTTGCGCCTATATTCATGTACATCAAGAAGGCAACTGGAAAAATTTTAGCTCTGTGTGTGTGTGTGTGTGTGTGTGGTTATGGCTGAACACAGTTTGTGGAATTGCTCAAAGTGGGTGGTTTGACATATGAAGGGCAAAGTAAGCCTCTGTTGCTGGCCACGTACAAGAGAACATAGTCTTCATTTAGTAGCTTTTATATTCTAAATAACCCTGGAAATATGCATGTCTTCCCCAACCTTAGAGGAACACTTTCTCGTAAGGTAGAAGAGTGAGCAAGAAAGATCTGTCTAGGCCACTGCTGTGGCTGTGGTCAGACCCCTGCCATTTATGCAATGGATATGAGCATAGGTCAAGCCGGATGGACTCATTTGCCCAAATCACATAACCAGATATTGGCTGCTAGCTGAATGGGGATTAAAATAACCCCTAATGTTAAAGAAGGCTAGATACTAATTTGAATGATAAAGTTTTGAATGATAAATAAAATGCACAAATGTACCCCATGCACCCAGCTGTTCTGATTTTAAATACATTTGTTATATATCCCATGATAATTTAATAGAGGCATAATATAAATATCCTTGGATTAGAAAGAGAGTTTTAGGCATATGCTTCTAGCCAATTGATAAGTAGGTTCTAATGTGACAACTGTTGTATCTCAATTATGTTATTTCAGAGCTAGCACAACTCAGTGGGAGAACTTTTGGTGTTTTGTTTTTAAGTGGAGACATTTTCAAGATATTTGTATAGTCCTAAATGCAGCTTGCTCTTGTGGGTGCAGGTAGTTTCTTGATATAACCTTCACAAACCCTTCTGGTTTTCTTAAGCTTTGAAACAGTTAATTCTTTCCATCTTCCTCTTTGACTGAAATTTGCAATTTCCCTTGGAGGAATAACTTCCTATTGAGTACTAACTTCTCTGAATACTTTGATTTTTTTTTTTTTCTGGCATCCTGAATGCATTGCAAAACCCAGTATCGTCCTCGCAGTTTGAATTTCACCGGCTGAATTGAGGAAGTACAGAAGCGAATAGGAACTTTTCTAACTAGCAAGTGAAAATCTAGTGAAGTTGTGCTTGGTCATGCTGTGTCATTGTGAAATTCCAATCTGCAGTAATTTAAATCTGGCTAGGTGGGTAAGGAGTACTGAATTAGAGCATATTTGGAGATTTGCCTTTTGGGAGTAGTGGATTTCCACAAAGTGCTGCAGACACGTAAATAGACTGACTTCCGTGATGCAGCTGATCCCCGTGCCAGAATTACAGGATCCACGTCCTGGATTGCAGAATAGCAGTTAAATGTAGGTTAGATGCTGCATTCTGTATACAATGAGCATGAGAGCTTCAGTGCTGAATACCAGCATTTGTAGCCACCATCTCTCACACGAAGAAACACTTGAGCTCCCTGGTGTTCCTGCATTTTGTCTAATGTTTGTTTGATGTGGAGCAGGGATTGGAGCTCAAGCCTGACAGTTCTGCCTCTTCTTCTAAGTGAATATATTTTTCTAACAGTGCACTCTGTGGTTACGATCTTTAAGATCCTATGAATCCTGCATTTTCTTCCCAGTGGCCCAACCTTCAAGGAAAGGTAGAAATGACCCAGTTGCTTTGTTTGATTTGGGTCCTTTCCTGAGAAGGGGGGATTTAAACTCTCTTAAGGTAGAGAATTTGGGTTGCTTACTGCATAGGCAGACATCTCTGCACTGTTAGAGAAGAAGTGAGCATTTAGATCCAGGGCTATGGTTTCCAGCGCAAGCGGTGCTTTTATTGCATGCTCTGAGTTGAAGTGTCTACTGAGCATAAGGGCTCACATGCTGAATTGAGTTCCTAAGAACTTTCAGAAATAGACTCTGTGCTTTGTACTTGCAGGCTTCAGTGTGAGATAAGACAAGTAGCAGGGATTTGCATTGCATCTGGATTTTAAGCACAGAAATAGTGCTTAAAAGGACTCTTGAAATGTTGGGATTTTCAGAGAGGCTTTTGAGAGGGATGGAGGATTTTTGGACAACTCTTGGGCTTTGGTGTTTAAATGCCGTCTAAGAGCTTTTTGGAGTGTAAGCCTTAGCTTTTTATAGCTGCAGATAGGCTTATGTTTTTAGGTGCATAGAACACTAAGTTTTCCTTCTGTGGTCTCTCTGAGTTGTCAAGAATGATCAAAACTGCCCTATTTTAAAGGTTTAAACAATTAAGTGAAAGTTTTCAGATGTCTTTTAGATTTGAGCATCTACTTAGGATAAAATCAAATGCAGAAGTTTCTTGGGTTTGGTTCCTCCACCCGTGGGTGCGAGGTATCGGTGGTGTTAGACGCTTTTAAATCTGAGGCAGTGACAGGAACCTGTGAAAGCTAAGTTTGGAAGCCAAGTTGCCAAATCCAATCGAGAGTCACTTGTGAAAATTTTGTCTTAAATACTACCTCCAAACCACAGGAATTTATGTTAGATCTAGTCTTACATGTCAGGCTTTTCTGACTCACTGTCCTGTACTTACCCCACTAGATCATATTTCATTGTGCAGGTTCACATGTTCAGACAATACTTCATAAACCTCATGTGCTTTTTCAAAGTACATCTTTGGGTTCTTGTTACAGCTGTGTCTTGCTCTTCTATATCTGAACCAGGGACCACCCCCACAGTTACACATCTCCCAGAGCAGTTATTTATTTACTTAGTGAATTCTGGGTGATGGTCTAAGTTCTCTCTTCCTGGGAGTCTTCTGATTGTTCTTTTAGTACCCCAGTCACGAGCAGGCTCTTCTTGGTGGTGATTGCCAGTTACAGCAAATAGTCTGCTGCCTCCACCAAAAGGGTTTTGTGTGTTGTCTGTCATGTTTCTTTCGACATTGGTGCAGCTTTAGGCCAAGTTGGAGGTTATTTTCCTTTAGTGTTCTGATGTATATTCAGGTTTTCTAAATAACTGTGAAATGATAGGCCAAACCACGAGAGAATTTGAAATGTGATGCAGCTTAAATGAAAAAAGAGGATCCTGAATAAAGAACTCGCAGGCCTGCAAAGTAAAAACATTTAAGTCTAGCTATAAATTCATAATAAAATCCCAAATGCTGGAGGGAAAGAACAGGGTGAGGCAGTGACTGACAAAATTGTTCAGAATTTTATTTTATTTATTTATTTGTATCTAGGAATGTCAATAGGAAGGAAGTGGGGAGAGGAGAAGCAGGGGAGAGAACTGCTGCCTCAAGGTATGTCCGCTCATAGAGCGGGCAGGTCCTCCAAGGCCACGAGGTGCCGTGTCATGCGCTCGGGGAGACGCACATTCCCACATGGCACTTGTTCTGGCCTACCTGGGGTGCACAGGGAGACAGGGAGGGCAAAGGGGGAAACACTGCAGCCTGTCTGCACTCCAGCCCTGCACACAGAGCCCTGGAGAGGCCCGACTCTGCGCGCCTGGCCTTCCCAGGCCTGACCAATGTCTCCACAGCCCTGTGCTGAGGTGCAGCGTGAGTCTTGCAAGGGAAATCTACCGAGTAAGGCTCTCTGCCTGTGCTGTGCTGCCTTTGAAACAGTTCTCACCCAAAATTGGCAGCCTTTGCTCATCCAGTTTTACCTCTTGTTCGTTCCATACATGCTTTCCAGGACCTGAATACTGCTTTGCTGTCGTCAGTGCTAGCGTGTCAGCATCATGTCACTAGTTACAGCAGGACTTCTTCTTAAGCTTTGAGCTTTTGAGTATAGGAAAGCTCTTTTTCATACAACTCTTTCCTCTTAATCTTGTGCTATGTGTTTCATGGCAGCTAACTTTACATTTGAAGGATTGCAGAAAATTCTGCAAATGTTGCTCTTCTATATTTTAAACCTGGAGGGTGTGTGGAGCGTGCAACATGGGTTGTGGAATGATACGGAGTCCGGTTTTGGGGAAAGGTGGGAGGGATGTGTACTGGCATTTGGTTCATATGTATACTCTATTCTTTCTCTGCTTATATAAGGTTTATGTTGAAATATTACAGCCTTATGTAGAATAAGCCAGTGTAGGTAACTACAGTTTCTGCTCTGCAAAAACAGAGGGAATTCAGGAATGCCTTTGTGGAAGAGTTTTCTTAGATCAGCAAGAACAAGTGCACAAGCAAATTGATACTAAATCTATAAAAGCACATAAAGACAGACTAAAAGCTGGGAGAGAAATACTAGTTCCTAAATGGACTGTCGCAGGTTTGTTTACATTAAAGCAAATCACTTGAAAATCCTTTGCTTAGGATAGAGTGGGGCATGAGTACATACCTGTGCTTTTCCATTGTGGTATTTGAGCATATTAGTGGGTTTTTTTTGTTTTTTAAGTTCAAATTTGAATTTCTTGAGTGCTTTTTTTTTCCCTCAAGGGGAGCTTGTCTCAAAAGGTCTAAATGTTTTTGCTATTTCACACAGGATAAATGTTGTAGCTCTTGAATATGTGCACTCCTGGAATAATATAAATGCTTCTGTTTGGCTGTAATGATATAATTTTCCAGGACTATTTTGTAGTGAAAATTAAGCAAAAAAAAACCCATACAAACAAACAAAAAAGCTCAAAACACTTTTGTTTGGTGCTATTCTTCCAAATTAGCACAAATAGTCAACCTGTGCTTTAGCAAATCCCTTCTAAAAGCTGCCTCCCTCCTAAGTGATTAGGATATAGCAGAATTTATCAACTTTTGGCAATTTGGGAGGAAAATGCATTTAAAATGTCTAGGATTTCCAAGTTTAAATTTGGCTGTAGTAGATCCCAATAAACATGTCAAAAGGATATTTATCCTGAAATTTTGGTATGTGTTCTAGCTATATTAATGCACTCAATTGCAGTAGCTCCAATGGAAATCTTAAGTAAGCGTTTTGGAAACCCGAATTTTAAATGATTTGTTTGCAATTATATTCAAACATTACTTTGAGAGAGCAGTTTAAAACTAGGAGTAATCTGTTTTACTCTTTTGTCTGAATCTTGAAGTTATATTCCCCCTTTTGGCTAGACTAAATCATCTGGTACCATAATGGCTCAGCTGCATTTGTTTTTATTCTAATTTTTTTAGAAATGAATTTGTTTTAAAAACTTTTGTACTTGGTGTGTATGTTGCTTTGAATGGATAGATAATTCTTTGCAGCTCTAGAAAAAAAGGAGCAGTTTCTGTTGTTGTGCTGCTGTGTAGAAACCATGACTCACCTTGTTGGAGCTGCGTAGCAGGGCTCTGGTGGATCCCTGTGCTACCTCTTGCTGCAGTGAGGCGGAGCTTATGTCGGTGAAGTAGCAGTATAAATAGACAAGTTGGCCTTTTGAGAAGCGGAGAGGCAAGCTGCTGCTTCAGGCAGTCCTGCCCCGGATTGTCCTGCTCCTTTAAAGTGTGCCAAATTCTTTGCGTTCTAATAGATTTTTTCTCTCTAATCAGCTCTGCTGTAGTGTTTTGCCCATCTTTCTGACCACAGTGAGATGCCTGTTGTCGCGAGCTGGGGATGTTGACCATCCCTGCTGCAGCTGGGAACAGCGCATGCACAAGTGTACCTGGGACTGGGCTGGGGCTGAGTTCGGTGCTGTGTTTCAGGCTGTCCCGACAGGCATTTGGAACCGGTCATTTTTACTTGAGCAGTGGGACTATAGGATACGTTCTTGTCAATTGAACCATTAAGAAATACACTTGCTATTAAGACAGTCACAAACTTAATACAGTGGGTGCCAACATCTGCACTTCCACATTTAGGAATCGGTCACCTGTCTCAGACACTTCCTAAAAAAAATTGGCAGATGCACATCCAGATTTGTTCTGTGCACTTTCTCCAAAGCTCTCCTTGCCGTGATGCTTTCTGAACTTGTGTCTGGTTTTCCTGTCCTCTCTCCACCTCCACACACATCTGTTCTGAGTACAGCTCCTGGAACATGACCTCCAACTGCTGATAATTAAAAGTTCATGATTTCTTAATAAAATATTTTTCTTCCATTTCCTTTTAATACAAACTTTTGGTAGGAGCTTATGTCCTCAAATACCAAACATTCGGTAATTTGCAGCTTGCTCAGTATTTTCAGTGGCTTCATATGTCATGTACAAGATTTTGGTTGGAATGTCAATATTTTATTCTATTATCTAAATAATACTTTATTTAGAAGTTTAAGAAAAGATTTGCAGCATTTTTAATCCTGTTATCTGCAGAATTTCATAGAATCATAGAATGCCTAAGGTTGGAAGGGACCTCTAGAGGTCATCTAGTCCAGCCCCCCTGCACACGCAGGGCCACCTAGAGCACGTGGCACAGGGCTGCATCCAAGCGGGTCTTGAAGATCTCCAGAGAAGGAGACTCCACAACCTCTCTGGGCAGCCTGTGCCAGTGCTCTGTCACCCTCACTGTCAAGAAATTCTTCCTTAAGTTCCCGTGGAACTTCTGATGCTTCAGTTTGTGGCCATTTCCTCTGGTTCTGTCAGTGACCACCAGTGAAAAGAGGCCAGCCCCATCCTCCTCATTGCCTCCCTTGAGGGACTTATAGACACAGATCAGATCCCCTCTCAGCCTTCTCTTCTCCAGGCTGAACAAGCCCAGCTCCCTCAGCCTCTCCTCATAGGGCAGATGTTCCAGGCCCCTGATCATCCTCGTGGCCCTGCGCTGGACTCTCTCCAGCAGCTCCACATCCCTCTTGTGCTGTGGGGCCCAGAACTGGACACAGTACTCCAGATGTGGCCTCACCAAGGCTGAGTAGAGGGGTAAGATCACCTCCCTCGACCTGCTGGAGATGCTCCTCTTAATGCACCCCAGGATGCCATTGGCCTTCTTGGCCACGAGGGCACACTGCTGCCTCATGGTCAACCTGTCGTCCACCATGACGGCCAGGTCCTTCTCAGCAGAGCTGCTGTCCAGCAGGTCAGTCCCCAGCCTGTACTGGTGTCTGGGATTATTTCTCCCCAGGTACAGGACCGTGCACTTGGCCTTGTTGAATTTCATGAGGTTTTTGATTGCCCAGTTGTCCAGTCTGTCCAGGTCCCTCTGGATGGCAGCACAGCCCTCTGATAGGAAGGACAGATGTCACGAGTATTATTACTTTGAGAAGAGGAAAGTAAGCAGAGAATGTTTAATAATAAAATGAAGGACCCAGAGGTTCTATTTTTAAATGCTTTTCCTAGAAGCTGAATTACCTGATTTTTTTTTAGCATTATTTTGTCAGCTTCAAGCTTCTTTTTAAAAAAAAGTCTGAATCTTGCAGAGCTTGCATTTTCTGTATGAAAATACATTGACATGGCCTAAGTTACTGGAAAAGAAAATGACAGTTCTACAGGATCTTCCTCCTCCCTGCCACCCCCCTTCCTGAAGTAAACAAACCATAGTTTTAAGAATGGAAATAAAATTGAGCCAACACAACTTCTTGATTTGGTTTGAGGTAGTAGAGGACTGAAGCCAAGAGATACTGGGGGATGCTGTGGAAACCAGTTAGATATTACTTTTAAAGTATTTTAAATCGTTCAGCTATGTGCTTGGCCTTTCCTTTTCTTTTTGCCCATAGTTGAGAAACATTATCTTATTGCTCGTTAATCTTTGTACTTCATGCAACCTTTGTAATCCTTGTAAGCAACTGCTTCGTACAAATTTCTCCATGCTTGCTCTAAGTGACTTGCAATAGATTGGGGTTTCTTTGTTCAAGAAGTGGGGTTTAGTGGCTGCTTGACGGGACACTACAGTGTGTTTTTCCTGGTACTTTCGCGTGGGATGCATATTTATTAGTAAAGGTTTTAAATACCTGTGATTGTCTCTGTGTGTCCTTTAGTGATCATTACACCTACTGACAATCTTGTCACTGTACTAGATACAGAATGTAACACGTACGTTAGAGCACATGGGTGTTTTATTCTGATCTAGATCTAAAAGAAATTTTAATTGCCTCTCATTTTCAAATGCATTTAAGTACCATGTTCTTATTTGAACAGTGAAAATAACTACATGTGTTAAAGAATTTTGCAGCAGTTTGCTGCAAAACTGAGTTTCTCTGCAGCTGTATAAGTGAACATATACAATTTTCCTACAACTTTTAACTTCCCTTTCCAACACTGTAATCTTTCCAGATTTTGGGGGGCTTTTCTAATTTTAGCTGTGCTGTACAATTATGTGTCCAAACATATGGAGTGCATTTGACGTGCCTGGAAGATGATGGATTGATGTGAATTCTTCTCCTTTATTTTTGAATTGCCTTCCTCTATTTATTTGAAGTGTGTCAGGCTGTCCAGCAAAAATACTATATTTGAGTGTTTGGAAAATGTTACCTTTTTTAAAAAAAAAAATACAAAAATGGTAACTAAGAATGAATTTTTTTGGTAGTTTACACAGAAAACTCTGCTGAACATACTACACAGAAGACATTACAAAAATAATGTCTGATAGAGAAATTTAAAAATTTCTTAAATTTCAACAGCCAGGGAGACAGGCAAGTGACATAAAGGGCAAGAAAAATAAGTGTTCTTTGAGTCAATCATCTTGCCCTTTATGTCACTTGCCTGTCTCCCTGGCTGCTCAGTGACCCCCTAGAACCAGCCCAGATGTTGCTGTGCAGGAGAGTAGTGGTAGCTGAGACACTTCAGCGCAGCTGTTTCAGAACTGCCTGGTGCAGGCTGGCATTACTGTGTTTTCCTTTTCCAAAGCTTAGGCACATGCTGTAACTGAGTATCTGTTAAATCAGTGTTGAGCTCCTTTGCTCTTTTTTTTTTTTTTTCCCTCTCTTCTCCTCTCTGTTCCTTCAAACGGTTTTAAGAGAGTCTATTTATTTTTTAAGGTAATTTTCTTAGCTTTTCTTGTTTCATGTTCTTTGATTTACTTGAAAAGCAATTAAATGGGGCTTGCATTGCTTCAGTCTGCATGCATACCTCTGCTGTCATCATCCTTAGCAGTCAGCTTAGGTTGTATGCAGCCCTGTATTCCCATAGCCAAGGGTGCAGCCTTTCAGGGCACTTCCTGCCCTGCAGTGCTTGCAGTTTAGAACAATTTTAACGATGCAAAAATGTAGAAAACGTTCTAGGTAGGCTCTGGAAGGACCTTTGGAGAGGAAAGAAAGACTCGGAAGAAGTTAGAAATGAGGAGGGAAGCAATGCCGTGGCTATTTTGGGCTGTGGGGCAGTGCCATAGGCACTGTGAAGCAATAAACAGGGCAAAGGGGAGCATAGTCAAGTGAGAAGAATGTGGAGTGAGTGGGAGTAGCAGAACTGAATGTAACGCTGTGTGCCACGCTGAGCTGCAGCCCCGAGCGGTGAGTGGGAGAGTGGGAGCCAGGGGCTCCCCACAATGCTCTCAGGGAGGAGACCTGTGTACCTGCATCCCCCCAAAACTGGGGGGAAAAAGGACTTGCCAGAGGAGGGAACTTGTGTTTGAGTTTGTGTTTTATGTAAAGCTGCTCACCTCATGTTCTCTAATGCACTCGCTCCTAAGTGCTTTTCTAAGGGGTTTCACAGGAAACTACAAGCAGATGAACCAAGGATGAGATGTCTGTGCGTGACCGAGTTTCATTCAGTGTCTGAGTGCAGCCCCTCTTTCAGAGGCGTCAGGTCTTTTGCAATAGATCATTATACACGTGAATGTATGGTGTAAATAATTTTGATTTTTGACCTTGAATCTTCAGATAACTGGATCCCTTCTGTTGTTTTCCTGAATTTTATTGCAGAGACAATCCCTTAGGGGTGGAGTGATACTGAAAGCATTAATTCCTGTACATGGGAGTTATCTTGAAATTGTTTCTTCTCATCTCAATATTAACATATTGGCATTTACTTTCTGAACCACCATACTTAATATGAAAGGTAATTTTGCTTAAGTACTTGTTTCCTATTCAATCTAAACAGCCAGGTTATTGTGAGAGTGATTTTCTCATGATTTCTCATGAGTTTTCTCACTTATTTTTTTAGAAATGGAAATAAAAACTTGAAAGTTTGCTATTCATAACTGTATAGACTAAGGGTATAGCTGAGAAGTAACATGTAAGGAAAGATTTCATGTGTTTAGGCCAAGTGATCTACTTTGAAGAAAATAGTTGATGAGCTTCTGGGGCCTGGACAGTAATTTAGGCCGTGAAAACTTGTGTATTTTTCTGTGGACATATCTTTTTGTTGAATAAAAAATATTACCTCATTACAAATATTTCTTCTCTTTGGAGGCTTAAAACAAGAGAGCTGCTTGAAACATATTTTCTACCTTCATAATTCCTACTGAATCCAGTGGGTGTTTAGTCTAGTATCTTAGGGTTTAGTTCATAAATAATAATATGACTCTTAATCATGCCTTTCCATTGACTACTCTTGTTACATTCAGGCTTTACCCTGGACAATTAGCACAGCATCACTTAAAATAGAGGCAATAAAACTGAGGTTTCATGGCCTGTACTCACTAACTTTAATAAATGAAACTGAGTGAATAACTATAAACAAAAATATGAAAGTAGGTTATCAAACCATGTGATAACATCTGTTCCTTGGAAATATGAAAGTCCCTATGTTGGTATCAAGAACTAGCTTCTATTTAAGTGGTATTGTAATCTGACTGAAATTTTCTTGTGTGTCCAAACGTCAGTCCATGAAGAAGCGTTGAGGCTTCTGTGTGAAATGATGTAATTATCTGCATGTCCTATCAGAGTCGGGTATTTATACTTGAAAACCTGAGTCTCTATCATCTGCAGAAGCCTTATCAAGATGAGAGTTCAGCTGCGTGGGCTAACACGCAATTACATGCAGAGAGGCCTGCTTCTGTCCCTGAACGCTTGGCAAGATGCAACAAGTGAAGTGTTCTCCCCCTCCACATGCACACCCACTTTTGTAAGGAAAGAAGGGAGAATGGGAATTGGATCAATTTGCTTGCACGCCATGTTGGCCAACAGTGTCCGTGAATTGGTCCTATTTAACAGCCAGTCAAGGAGCAGCCAAAGAGGTTCTGGTATGATTGGAGCAAAAGACTAGGCAAAGCAGGAAAAGTCACTTGTAGACTGTCTACAGCGTTTTTTTTTTTGGGGGGGGGGGGGGGGGGCATAATATGGTCTATCAGAACGTCACTGTTACTCATAGCACAGATTCATGGAGAAGTGAGCCAGTACTGCAGAAAACTGCAACGTTACCTTGATTTCTGTGCTCGAGAGCCTCATTGAACTCCCAAAATGGTGCCTTCCAGAGTTAGCATTGCAGCACCAGCGCTACAGATACCAGGATGTAGCAGTTTTCCTCACACTCCTTGCAGTGCAAATCTGTATCCGTTAACTACTCCTGTGTAAACTTCTGATTCCAGACCCTTTTGTACTGTAATCGCTCACTATCTTCAACTGTTATTTCCTGCCCTTCTGCCTGGCAGCAGCAGTTGGCTTCTTTTTACATTCAGAGTTCTCTTTAGTCTTGCACCTATGAAGTACACTTAGAAATGAATTGTAATGCTTCCTGCTCAATTACTTATTTTGTATAAAAATGTATTTGGAGTTGGCAGAGGGCCTCACCTGTTTCGGCTGGCTGATCCATGCCTCGGAACAACCTGTTCTGGGAGAGGCAGGCTCTAACAGCTCCCCATGGATCTGCAGCAGGAGAACCTGCTTAACCTGTTTGCCCTGTAGAAGCTGAGGTTTCTGCTCACGGGTAGGAGTTACAACTTTTAATTTCTTCTTCCTTCACACTTGTGTATTTACCTGGTTTAATTAAAAATAAAAAAAGAAAGCTGCTAAAATGACACTTTTTCGCTAGGTCTATAAAAATGGATTTTGTTACAATTTGTAACAAAACAAAAACCCTCTTCAAGTTACCCTTTCAAACATCAATTATTGGTGTTAATCTTTTTACAAAATCTTATTCTAATATTTCTTTCATGATGGTTCTCTTATGCAGTTAGTGCTGTATGCAAGGATACTGCCAGCACTAATTTCGTGTATGTACAGGGTTATGGGTGAGAACTCTTCAAACAAACCAAAATCAATGTACTTCTTGAGCAGTAAAAAAGAATATACAACCAAGCATATCACTTGGACTCCAAATCAGTTCTTCATTTTTTGAATCAAGACAGTGTGATCTGCGCAAGATAGATAAATAGTGACACAGGTTTTTTGTTACCTTGTTTGTGGTATAAAAAACTTTCCTTTTTTTTTTTTTACTCCTGAGAAAATGGGCTGGGTGATTCACCAAGTATCCTTATTCAGTTTAGTTCCTTCTGTTCTGAAGCAGGTAAATGCATGATCTCTGTCTCCTTTCTCTAGGTCTTCTGGGTTACTTTTCGCTAAGAGACTGTTAGAATCACTTTTTTAAATTTTTTTTTTTTAACCTGAGGAAGTGTTCCTGATACAAATGATGTTGTGGGAAAATGTCTAAGTTTTTCCTACCTGAAGAATTAAAATGGAATTACCAGAAAAATCTGAGTGCTGTGCTGGGCCATTGTGAAGTACAGTGCTCGCATCCCATACTTAAGCCTCCTCATGTTTTAAAGGTTGTAATAGCTACTTTACCAGTGTTGTCCTCTGCTTTTCTTGACCTCAGTGTCTTGCAAGAAGTTCACCATGAAAGAATACGTGCCAGTGGGGATCAGCAGCAGGCGTATTGCTCCATTAATTTCTACAAAGTTACCTCACAACCTTTTCTACTCCTTGAATTCCTTGGCTTCTCTAAAACTGCCCAGTTTGCTTGTTGTTTGCTAATAGGTGCAAAGTAATGGTACTTTGAATTGAATTGTGCGTGGTGGGGTAACCTGTTGATATGGTAGCCAGTGCACTTGTATTTTTTTTTGACAGAGCCTGCAGAATAGCTGAGATTCATGGTGTGTGTGTGTGTAGCAGTTCGGTGGGAGCGCTCCAGTGGGAGTCTGGCCCACGGGAGCGGTGCTGCTTCAACATCTGTCGCTGCCCTCCTGCCTGGAGAGGGGCAGCAATTGGTTTCCTTCCGCAACAGAGCCTCTGGGCTGCCGGAGGCAGGGAGCGTCCCCACTTAGTCACTGAAGTCCTAACCACTTGCTTAAAGACTCAAAACACCATTAAGAAGAGATGAGGATGCAGCCTGGGATGAGCTTCTACTTTGAATAATGACAGTGTTGCTGCCTCCACCTTGCCATGTTCAAGTAGATATAGAGCGTTCTTCTCTGCTGCTTACCAGCAGAAATGATTTTGCATGTGCCAATAACTAGTACGTTCCAGCCCCAGAGTGGTGGTGTGCGGAAGATAGTACTTCATTCCCATCTTGATGGGAAGGGAGAGTGACATTGCTGACACATGGTGGGGCTTCAGAGGGGAGAAGGGATGGGACTCTTTGGTAGCCGCCAGGGTGGCCGTGGGGAGGAAGAGAGGGTGCTCGGGGCGCTGAGGCCCACACGCCTGAGGCTCCTGCTTTTCCACTCCCCGTGGCAGCAGCCACAAGATACTGATGTGTGACAGGCCCGCCAAGTCACTTCCCAGTGTGTGGAACCAGTGTCGCTCATAAACACACAGGGCAGGTGAGGTGGTAGGAGCGTGTGTGCCAAGCAGGAATGATGTGCCCAGCTAACATGCAGGCATTGTCTGAGATTCACTTCAAGTATGGGCTCTGTCTGTAATAACACTGTTTGCTTGTTCCAGATGCAAAATTTCACTTAATCTGCTGGGTTAGTTTGGACTTGTAGGTCCAAAAATATCTTACAAGTGATTTATGTCTTTCATTGTTGTTCTTTTTTGTCATAAGGTTATCTCTGCCCACGCACTGCTACCTAATTTTGTATGCTTTGCCTGCTGGCTCTGTGGTTGCTCTGTGAGATGAAGCTTCGTGTCGCCCACGCATTGGTATATGCCTAACCTAGTGCTGAAAAATCCAGTGTCTTGTGTGAAGGTGTATTTTATCTCTTTAGACTGAAAGTAGCCAACTCAACAGGATTTTTTTTTTTTTTTCTCAAGATCCTAGGGAAGTATTTGGCATTGACTTCAATCCAGAGCTTGAGTTAGAGCTTCAAAAAGCCCAAAGCTTTCAGGAGAACTGTCTGTAGCTTTCAAACACTTTTATGTTCAATCATCTTTATAGAGCTGAATAATATCTTGTACTTGCCGTGTGCACAATGGATTAATTTTGTGTTGATTATGAGAAGGGGAGATTTTGGGTTTACCTTTACCCTGTTCTCTAAAAACCTGCGTGCCAGCTCCTGGGGGAATTGGCTTCAAGTGTTCATTAGCACAGCCTAGGCCTTTGACATACTATGCTGCTGATTTAGGCCTATGAATATTCATTGTGGGAATTCAGTAACTCTTCTGCTCACTCTGCTTTCGGGGCGGGAGTTGTGGTGTGCAAGATACAACATCTCTCTGCAACCTGTTATTGCTTCCCTGCAGTAGATTTCTACAGTTCAGTCCTTTCGTATATGTGAGAAAAAAGAGTATACGTAGCTTAAACATCCTGTTGTTCATAAAAAAGGAAAATGATATGAAATGATGGGGTAGAGTATCCATGCAATTGGCGTGTGGTATCTGTCTGTTAAAATGCAGTCCATGTCTACCTATCTTGAGAGATCTCATGTCAGAGAATAAAGAAGGTTTGTTAGTCCATGAGAGAATGGACAGGAGATAAAAAAGACATACAAAAGCAGAGTCAAAGATATTTGAGAGGAGAGGCAGTAAAGGAAATACCACAGAATTATTTTTCCTCTGTATGTGATCAAAGTCTGAAGCTCTCAAACACTGTTTCCATTTCTAACACTGCTCAGCTTTGTGGCTTTGAGAAAGCCTGACTCCCTAAACACTAGCTGAGAAACTGTTAGTACTTCTGCTTGGACTGACATATTGTAAAATAATAGGAGGGCAGGAGTATCTTTACGGTTATTATTTTTAGTGAGAGAAATCACAGACTAAGTGAGCTCCATCTGCAAAACTGTTATTTCCGTGGCTGTCAAATTCTACACAGACTTTCTCTGTCAATAAAAAGAAGATTCAGACCAAAAAGAGTATGACAAAGTATACAAAGTTTTGATATGCCACCGTGTGCTGAAGCATCTTAGTTTCAGCTGATGGACTTGTCTACAGTATCTATGTTCATTTACTAAGTACTGTAAATGCAAAGTGCTTTTGTGAGTACTGAAACAAGTTTACAACACTTTGTGAATACGTGATAACTGAATTAGTAAGTGTCTAGAAGGTGCAAGTCTATGTTATGTATTGAAATTACTCTGCAGCAGAGTTTGTGAGTACTGTATGTTGGGAGGAGAGCCAGGCAGGGAGAAACTCCCAGCTGGTCATTACCAGTCCCTATACAATATTGCCTTTTTGAAAATAGAGAGCTGTTAAGTTTTTAAAGTAGAGTGACGATGTGCTTTCCGTTTGTACAGGAAGTTTAGTACAGTTCTGTTGATGTTGCATCATGTGCCCTAAAGCTACCTTTCTCTTGCACCATGTACCATTTACATAGAATTTTAATCTTCTCAATTAGCCTTTTGCTAGCTAATATAGAATGCCCAGTCCCTTCCTAGTCCTAGTATTCTTCTTTAAATGATCACATAGGGTTTTTTCATGGTTGCACTGTTAGTGTAGTTAAAGGTAGTTCTTTCAGGCATTCGTTGGGCAAGTGCGGCGCAGACTGTAACAACACTCCCGAAGAGCTCACAAAGCATTAAAGTTTTCAAGGGAAAAGAGCAGGCAGGTTAAGCAACCCTCCTGAGAGAGGGAATATTTGTTGACAGCAGTTACAGCTTATTATCTTTTGTGCTGCTTGATACAAAATATATACACTTATAGGAGATTCCTCTTTTTTCGGTTAAAGTCAGAGCTTTATTGATGAGCAATTTGGGTCAGGATTTTACTATTTCTACTTTGTTTTAATTTAACAAATTTAAAATTATCTAGACTTTAACAATCTTGACTGTTTAGTCAGGGAACTATTTTATTGTTTCTCGTTCTGGTGTCTATTTTTAGGTCTGTGCTATCATGTATGTTAGCTGGTACTGGTGAGTCAGAAATATATTGTGAATTAATTCTGTCTTGAGAACTCTATTTTGATGCATTTTTATTTAAACATGCATATCTTTAAATGATTGCTGTATGAGGTTCTGGATGCCCTAATGCAGTAGTCACTAGCTTCTTTTTTTTTCTGTAGCCAAATCTTATCTGAAAAAAATGGCAGTCTGTGCATTTATTCTAAAGTTATTTTCCCGTTAAAAGAAGGAGAAATATTTGAAGTATTTCAATACTTTCAAATGAAACCAGTCAGATTATTGTAAAGTGACATAAACCCTGTTTGTAATGGTAGTGAGGGACATGGTGAGGGCCAGCTCAGCTTGTGGGTTTTTGCACTTAGTTTGTGGAGATGAAAGAGCAGTTAGGGTGGCAGAGATGAGGACTGTGAAGAGGTCAGAAATGGAAATGACGGGTAAATCATAGAGACCAACCTGCTGCTGAGGACCCGAGTCCCTGGAATATAATGGGAGATAGTTGAGGAAAACTCTGGGATAAGATTGGGCTATAGCGGCTGAAGGAAGGGTTTAAGGTGCTACTGAGTGTGTGTGTGTGTGTGGTGGAGAGCAGGAAACTTTTGGCCACTATTGCAATTTACAGCAGAAAGAGTGTATTTTAAAATAATAAACAAATGGAAAAATCACCTACTTTAATGCTTCTGTGTGCTTACTGATGACACTCTTTAGAAACCCTGAGTGATATTACTGCAGATGACGTTTTTATAAACAGAAATGTAAACTTTTTGAAAATTTGACTTCATGGTGCTTAAGATATTTTTAAACAATAAACAATTAGTTCACCTTTTATCAATGACTTTTAAAATGAGCTGGAGAAATTAAAATTGGCCTCATGAGCATCATAATAATGTTGGTAAACATACTAGTTTATTAAGCAGATATGTGAAAAGTAATCTTTGAAAATTTTGCAAGTATTTTTCTCTTTAGAACATGTTTCCAGTGGTGGCTAAAGTTAAACAATATGTAGCACTGGAAAGTGTAGCTTTTGTTCTTGTTTTACTTCTCTGTTTCCATAAGTTCCTGTTTTAAAAAAGCTTCCAGTAGACCTATTAGAAATGCCTCCCCTTCCCTCCCCAAATATGGTTACCTTAGGGAAGTTAAGTCTAAACAAGCATACAGTAATAGATAATAACAAAAGTATTAAATGCTTTGTTAGATGTATCTTCACTTAGGAAAGCGTCGTAACTCTTTAAAGTAGGATTGAAACGTGCCTGACTGTAAGCAAGTCCCAGTGGCACTCCTTGTTTGCATTTTACTTTCTCAAAGAACTTCAGGTCTGCATCCTTTTTCTTGATGCTGTGGATAGTGTAGTAATTTGAATAAAATTAAAGCGCTCCTAAAGCAAAAACATGTATCAAAATGGTGTTTAAGAATGAACAGCTTGCTTACTGCTCTAGTACTCTGTAGCTTTTATTTCTGGCTGTTTTCCAATGTGGAATAAGTTTGTTTTCAGAGACATGTTGTTGCCAAGGGACAAATGTTGACTTTGTGTTTAAAAAAGAAAAATTGCAGGCTGATATTAATTAAATTCTTTTAGCTTTTCTTCTTCTCTACGTAAATTAAAAAAGATCTTTCCAACTGCACTAGACAAGAGAAACAGGTTGATTCTTTTCAGGAATATTCTAGGTATGATTGGGGCACCATCTGAAGCAAAGTCAATTTGAGTTATTTTCATTTTCCCTCTGGTAATATGAACGCATCCCTTTGCAGTTATCCATTCATTTTGAGCTGAGTTCACCAACTGGCCTGCTCTGCATAAGGGTTTTGTCCAGTTGCCCCTCGAGTTGTCCCAGGCTAATGCTCGTGCTCCTGCTGCCATTGATGAGACTGACCCCACCAGGACTTGGGCTGCTGTTCATCTTTAATAGCTTAGAGTGATGGGGAAATATAACAAAAACCTCAATTATAAATACAGTTTGCTCAGCTCCAGTAGAGTTTTGCGGGCTGTATAACTCTATTGAAGTCTTTTCCAGTAAACAAATAGTTCATTAAAACATCTCCTGAAGGAGTTGTATCCATTCTCTTACTAGGAAGTGAACAGCTGTAGCTTGTACTGGTCTAGATGAACAGATGCCTTGGTGGTTCCCTGACTGCTTTTCCCAACTGGAAGGGCTGAGAATCAGATGTGTGTCCTTCTAATGTCAGGCACAAAGTCATACTGTCAGTTGTAGAATGATTCCAGGATTTGCCCTTGTTTCTGTTAAGTTGAGAATGTTTTCCTGACTAAAATGGATTATATCTTAAGAATGTAATCATTAGGAACAGATTGTGAATGAAACTTTCACCTAGTAGTTAAATGATTTGCAGTATTTACTTTTTGACTGAGAGAAAACCCATACCTTATTTATATACTTGGAGATATCTGAGAAAATTTTCTCCTAATTCCCCAAGACTGAGCTCGCCTTGTGTTTCTTAGTGTCCTGATTACTTTAGAGTTTTAGCTCATTTCATTCTGTACTGTCACTTCCCAAGTATTTTTGCTTAATATTCCTTGTTATGCACATCAAGAAATGCTGGGTTCCCAAAGCCTCATTTCCATAACAGAACTAAGTGCAGAGCTTCCTCTGGGGAACCAAACCTGATGCTGTGTCCTGCCCTGGAGGAGCAAGCTGGGCCAGAGGAGGTGGTTCTTATTGCTAGCACTCTTACCAGTCTTTCATCTATGTTTTTCATATGTATGTTGGATCTTTCTCATTGTGTCCTTTCTCCCTTCCTCTCTTGATTCTGTTTCCTATGAATTCTGTAAGAGCAGCTTCAGTAAGTTCTTTTGAGTCTGAATTCCATTATATTCTTGTTTATGGTCCTGGCTGTTAAACAATAATCTTCTTTGGATTTATGTGCATATGGTCTTATAGTTTCCAAATCTGGATGCTAAATTTTTAAAATTTTTCCTGGAAGCTATAATCTCGAGCCTGTGTAAAAGCTAGCTCTAGTTGTTTAATTCTTGTTCTAATAAATTGTTAAGTACTTTTTGTCTGTTGGGGTTGCAGTCTCGCATCAGAGACCTGTATGTATCCTTCCTCAATTTATGTTGCAGAATATTCCTACTTACTTGAAGCCAGCCATGAATGCTACCCTCCTTTCAGCTGTCTCCTGTTTGGATGCATGCATTATCTTTCTTCAGTGCTGAAATACACTGCCATTCTAGGTTGTTTTATTTTTCAGTTTAATTTTCTACAAGACATAGTTTATCCTCCTGGCAATGAAGAATCTGGATTTCTAACGTTAAGTACGTGGATGAATCTACCCTGCCTCTTCACAGATCTTGTACCTGTGTAAGGTACACCTGGCAATCGTGTTTCCCTTACCCTCAGTAACCTCGTCCTATTTCCCTGTGAACTTGTTTTGATCATTACACCTGTTTTGAAATTTCTTCTGGTAGAATACTGGCTTTTCTTTTAATGAATTCTGCATATCTAGTTATTTGAAAAATCGATGTTTTGCTCATCCCAGTTGTCCTTCAACAGACAGTCTTTGTAGTCAGGACTTCGTATTGACTTCGAAATTACTGTGCAGTTACAAAGAAGTTGTTCAAGTTATATTAATCAACCAATTGGCTTTTGAGTTTTGGGTTACTAAAGAACACAAAAAAATGCAGAAACCTCTGCAGTAGAGTGTAAACCAGATTTCTTTTTCAATAATCTTTCAATCATCTTTAGTCTTGTTAGCATTCTGTTTAAATAACTTTTTTTTTTATGCTTAGACAACTTCAACAGAAATTTCAGAGTATTCGTCTGACAATGACAGTGTGGAGGAAGAAGAAATGAGCCCCTTGGATACTGCTAGTCCAAGATTCACTAAGAGATTACAATTGAGCTCAGCATTGGATACAGGTGAAGTTACAGCAAGACCTGCCAGTGACTGGCTAAGGTCTGCACAGGCCCTTCTACAAACGCCTATGAAGCAACCCGACAGGCCATCAAGAACCCCAGAAGACTCTGCGAAAAAGAGGAAATTACTAAGGTAAATGTCCTATCCTTCTTAAAAAATCTATTGTAAATAAAATAATTCAAGCTAACTAACAAAAGAAAAGGAATTCATTTTAAGGATAAATATATCAAAGAAGCAAATTTCAAAAACTTAAAGAATGTCATTTACTTGTAATTATTTAATTATTGTTACTTTTTTTTTTCCTTTCCAGTTCTGTCAGGGTAAAATTGTCCAAGTACTGCGTGAAAGAGATGGATGAGCAATAGTGCTTAAGGCAGAACAGAGTGATACTTAAGCAAGGGTGGGATATATTTGTTCATCTGAAATTTAAATGTCTGTGACTAAATTGAATACATTAAAAAGATAATCTAGCTGCTGCAAGGAAGCAGCTTGAACCTGACCGTGGAAGTCTGATGTTCATGATTCAGTATTTATCAAGCTAATTACAGTGCAGAAACAGTCACTTCCTGTACTGAATTCAGCAAAGCAGCTTTAACTTGCATGGTATATGTAATGCTATCTTGCATGACAGAAACTGAAATTAGGAACCCTGCTCCTTTAGACACCTATTGTGCTTTTTTCATTAATAAAATTGGTTTCCTCTTTCTGTGACAGCCAGTTCTTCATACTGTACTCAGTCAGAAAACATGGCACTTAAACAGTAAATCTTCACTTTAGTTAAGTAGGCATACCTTATTTTAATTTTAGTTCCGGGGGGCTGTTTCCAAGAGCTGACTGAGGGAACATCTTAAAATCTTATTTAATTGCTGAGTATCTCTCTACAGAAGAAAGTGCTTTCCTCATGCAGTCAGGTTGTGCTTCTTGTTTTAGGAACAACTGCACTAGTTCAGACCAAAGTATGCCTGAAGGAAAAAAGAACAGGACAAATGGAGAGCAGTATTTTGCCCAGATGTTCTCTGAGCTTTCAGCCACTGACTGCTCGGGGACTTTATTACACCCACTGGATTTGTCTTTCCATGAGTTTATCCAGTTGTTTCTAAAAAACTTTTGGCTGCTGCAGAACATCCCATGGTTCAAAGTTAGTTCCATACCTTAAATGTGATTTAAATTTGCATCTGCCAGATACATTTGCTGACCTCTCCTATCAGCTTTCTTAGTGCAAGACTTTGTAGCAGAGATGCTCTGAGTTGTGTAAGAGACTAAACTGCTCTTCTCTAAGAATGCAGAATGCAATCTGTTCAGATTGGATAGAAAGCAGCACAATTTAAGGGGAAACTTAGTCTGGAAGAGTGAAAAAGCACCTTTGTCTTCTTTGGGAACTGAGAAGCAAGCAGGAAATTCCTTAGTTAGGAGATTCGTCCATCTAGATCCTTCACTGTGCAGGTAACTCATCTGTTTGTCTCTTGCATGCAAGGCTTGGACTTTCTCTTCCATTCCACCTTTTGCTGTTGACCGAGAACATTTTCACTGCTGTATCAGCAGCAGCTCTAAGAGTCTGCATCATAAACAGGAAGGCTCAGGTTTTCGGTGCTGTGCATTAGAGACCCCTTTAGGGAATGATTTACTGGCTTCTCACTGTCGTCCTGCAAGCCGGGTCTGGCCAGCAGGCTTGCACATTGATCACGTTGAGCTTGGGAAACAGGTAGGGGAGAGAGCTGCTGTGCTTAGCACCAGCCCAAGGAGTGGTTCTCAGCTAAGTGGAGCGTATGTTGGGAGGAGATGGTGCAGGAGATAGTGCTACAGTCTGTCTGTGTGAACTGCTTTGTGAGAAAGGTTCTAATCCAAAGCCAGATCATATTGGTGTGTTTAATTCTTGTAAGAGTCCTGATGCAAGTAGAATAGGCCTCCTACATTTTTGTCCATTTTTGAGAAAAAATGATTTATTTTTGTGTTCATCTCTCTCTGCTGTTTGAGATGACTATGATCATCCTCAACAGGTAGAGAGGATATTTTCAGAATATTTTAGCTTATATTTTCTGAAAAATTATCTCAGGTATAACTCTGTCTTCCACAGAAGGTATACCCTAATCTGCATTGTTATTGATATTACCCAATCACAGCTGTTTTCATGTTATCTCCCTGACTACATAATCATACCCAAGCTCAAACCAATCACCACCACAAAATAAATAATAGAAGAAAAAAGTAGTACTAGTCTGTGATGAAGGTGAAATAAGTCAACTTCCTGCTATGTTCTCTGTCTCAGTAATTCCTCGTGTTAAAATGGAAATAGGTAGTTACCCAAGTGGGAGGAGTGGTCTCAAATGGTTTGACATGGAGAGACTGATCCTATTAAAGGTGTACCTGTCATTCTCCAAATAAACAAAAAGCAACAACAACAAAAGCAAGATCTAAATTGAACAATGTAAATTTACATTTTAACCATTATGATGGTTAAAATAAACTGTAGTAATCCTAGTGCTAGAAATTTGAATGTAAATACCTTTAATACCTTGAAGTAGAAAGAAAATGAAAAGCCAGTTTCCCCAAAGAAAATATGAAAAAAATATGAAGTTGATTATGGTGAGTGGAAATGAAGGAAGAAGCTGCAGTCTCCCTCCGCTAGGAGTTGGATGGAGTTTTGAAGTGCTCTGCATGGGTGGAAAAGCCCATTTTCTGGAGTGCAGCGCCGGCAGCGCTGGGTTTGCAGTGCAGTTCTGAGCAGGCGGCTCTCCCGACTGGTGGGCGGGCAGGGAGAGGCTGCGGCACTGCTCTTGCTGAGGGCACCAGCCGTGGGTCTGCGGCGCTGCCTGAGCAGCCTCCTCACCCCAAATGCCACCCAGAGTTCCTGCCACCTCGTCTAGCGGAAAGCATAGGCAATCCACCCTGTCTGGTTTTACTTGACAAAATAAGAAAGGTGGGAAGAAGGTTAATTTTCCTGGCTGCTGACAGGTAATGTCGCTGCGGAGATGCTAAGAAGGCAGTTGGTAAGGAGGTGCTACTGGTGTTACTCAACGGTGAGGTGAATCGACTTGGGGATGAGGCGGAGACATGCTGGGTTCAGATTTTTTTTTTTTGCTGTTATATCCCACCACCAAAGAGTTTCAGTTTCTCAATTTGACTTGACAACATATGGAAAAATGATGCAAGTGGATTGCAGATCTCAAGGAGAGAGAAAGAATATACTGCAACTGTTACTTTTCAAAAAGCTTCTTTTGCTGGATTTTGACTTGTACACTAATGCCATGGGGTGAAAAGTTGAGACTGCTCCATTCTAACTCTCTCCAAGTTCCCCTGGAAAGGAAGGGAGAAATGAAGAGCATATTTAAAGTTCTATAAAGTTTGTTACGAGTTAAACCAGTAACCCATGTTTGTTTAATATTTGTAAACAGCAAAACTCAAAAATTTATGCACTCAGCTCTTCTGATCTACAAGTAAATCTCTCTTGAAGGTTTTATGAATTGTTTGCTTTTTCTAGGAAGATTTTATTTCCATCAGCCAAAAAAAAAAAATGAAGTCTGGATTTCAGCTCAGGAAATGGATATCTTAGGATATGCTGTGTAATATTAAGCCTTTTTTTTTTTCCTGAATCTGTCACCTGGAGCTTTTTAGCTATGAAGTTGCTTTTTTATAATATTTGCCCATTTTTAGTTTAATAATAAAATCTTGGAAAAATCTGTTTAATTAACCTCATATCTACTTATATACAGAACAGAAGACCGCATATGAATCTGGCTTGCTAAAAATAACATTTCCTTATCAATAAATAAGAAAATTACAGAATGTTTTGGTATTTCTGTAATGTGGAGCCAGCTGGGGTCCTGACAATAAAAGAAAATGCCGAGGGAGGAAGGAGCTGCCTCAAATAAAGCACAGGCTCTTACTCTAAAACTGAGTCTTCATGAGGGTATAATAGCAGCAGGCTGGACATTTTGACCATCTTGATCTTATGCTGAACTTACAAACATGAGATAAGTTTCTAATGCTAGTGAGTATCATTTTGGTTTGGGAGAGTCGAAGTGAAGAAGGTGATGGGGCAATAAAGATGCACTGTTGTGATCACGGGCAGTGCATGTGGCAAATGATCTGGCACTGACTGAAAAGTAAAATCTGCCTTGTCCTTTTTAGAAGATGGTGCTGGTATCACCTGGCCACTTGATTAATACTAATAGAAAAAATATATTTTTGAGCAAAATTGTCTATGCTTAAAATGAGAGATTTCCCTTATTTAATCTTTAGTAGATTTTCCTGATTTTGCAGTAGTTTAACATAATATAGTTACCTCCATTAGAGAGAAGTCATTTTGGTGCCTTTGATTTGTTTAACGGTTGAGTTTGCTGCTCTGAGCGAGATCTGTGCCCAGACAGGCAGAGCCTTCGTGGCTGCAGGGAAGGCTCCTTCATGCCCAGAGGGGCAGAGCTCTTCTGCCAAGGATCCCTCTTGTCCTTACGGCCCTCTGCGCTGCCAGAAATATGCATGAGTCTGACACTAGGTTGTTTTTTGTTATTGTTATTTTTAAAATTATCATCCAAAAAAGAGGTTACTTCTGTGAATGAGTTCCTGTTACTAAGCTATCTTCCTCCTCCTGGTGAGAGTGTCTGCTATCACAGACATCTGAAAAGTTTTTTTTTTGAGTTTTTTTTTCCTCTCTGTATTAAGGAGGTTGAATAGTCCCAGAGAGCTGTGGTAAACTTTTTCAAAAATTTTTTAAAGCAGTTTGTAAGAAGATTAATCAGTGTTTTGAAAAGTAAGAAAAAAAGAAAGCCCCAGAAACTCTTTAATTCAGAAGGTACTTCTAAATTCTTTTAAACGTATTCAGTGGAAGAGTTTGTCTAAGCAGAAGAAAGGGAACATCAGGAGCCTACAAAGTTTTACTTAAAATTTTAATTGGGGACAACAGAAAATATAGGCAATTCTCACCCACCCCATCCCAGCAATTTCCACCATTCTCCCTCTCTCCCTTCCCCTTCTGCTCTATCCAGGGCAACTAGGATCTGGAAAATAAAAGCTCGCTAGACGAGAACTGTGAACCTTTGGTCTCTATTACAAAAGAAATTTTATTATTCCTCGATTCTAGAAAAGTAGTACAGATTTAACAAACAGAATTAAACCAATTGTAGTGCTATGGCACTTAATCCAAATTGAAAAGAGAGGAAAGTTTATAAAACTTGAGTCAGAACTTGAACAGAGCTGCTCTGCAAAGCTAAAATTACTCTTTCTGATCCCTTGTTACTTCACAGTCAGCAGCTTCTTCCCAGCATGGGAGAAGAGGAGGAGGCTCCTCTGGCAAGTGCCACCTACACACGCTTCTCCAGCACCCATGAGCACCCAAGCTATTCTGTACACGAAGGGAGGGCTCAGCAGTGACTGCCAGCGTTCAGTGTTGCTTAGTATTTCACAAGCTGTAAACTCTCTGGTAATAGCTAGTAGTTTTACAGTGCTGACAAATTGAATTCCAACATGCTTAGGATTTTTTTTTGAGTGGAAAAAAAGTCTATTTCCACTCCCTGTTAAGTGTGGAATTGGATAGCAGAACATTACAGAAGTTAGGTACTTCATTAGTTATCTTGGAAATATAAATAAAGCCGAGTGTCCTCACTTCGAAAAGAGAAAGGGAGCCATATTGCCTAGTCCTGAGTTGGCACATATACATATACACATAAATGTAATCTACTTTCTTTGAAATAAGCCTGACTTAATCGTATATAAAGAACCAGTTTAGTCAATGGAATTCTTAAGTATACACTAAGCTTAAATTCAAATGAACTCTAGCAAAGAGTAAATTTAGATGAATGCATTTTGAGTGGTTATTTTTGGTAGTTGCTCTGCTGAATAAAAACCTCAATAAATAAACACAGAGAAATAGGAGAAATCTCGAGTACTTAAAAAAAAAAAAACCAAAAAAAGAAAAGAACTTTTCAAATTGCAGCCTACTCATTAATGCTCTGTTTTTACCTTTTTTCTATTTTTTTAATACTTATTTTTGTTAACCTCATTGGATTTTGCATCTAGAGACCAGCAGCATGCGTGTCCTCAGTGTTACCTTTTGTTGATCCATGTCCTAGGGTCACACAGAGCTCTTCAGTACTGCTGTTCAAATTTTTGGGAAGAGAAAGCCATGGAAAATTGACCTTTTGCGCTGCAGGCTGAACCTTGTTTTCTTATTTTGTTGTCATATTTGTCTTTCATGTGGATGTTGTTGGACATTCACAGTAACGGCAGTGTTATTTTAAATGGACTGCTTCAACAAGCTTGGGTGTAGTACAGAAGCAAGAAAATTTCTACTTGTTAAATCACCACCCTCCTTAAAGGATTTCAAGGAAAAAAAATAGTTACACTGAAATCTTTGTGATTAAAACAAAAAGGTTGTGGGCAGAAGATTAAATCTGAGAGTTTCAGCTTGATTGGACAGCTTCCCAAAGTTGTTTAAGTTGTTCATAATGAAAGATTAATTGAGGGGGCGGCAAGTGTAAAGTGCATCGCAGTTACACTTTCGTTATTTAAATACAAATTGTCAATTTGCTTCATTACAGAAATCATGTATTAGTAATCAAAATATATTTACTAATTCTAGTTTCCTATACAGTAGAAGGTAGGTTAGTCATGTGGGACAGTTAAATGCATCAGAAGGGTTAGGTGTGTCCCAAAGAGAGAACTGGACCTGTTTTCCCATCCCCTTGTAGTGGCTAGATGCAGAAAGAACTGAAGACTGCAGATTAAACAAGATCTTGAATTGTAGAATCCATCCTTGATGCCAACAACGCCTGTAGCATCTGGCAAAATGAAGCAAGTTTCTCGAGACATACCTAACTGAAAGCTGGGAAAGTGAGGGAAATCTTCAGAGGCACAATTTGTGAGCAGAGAAAAGTAAATATCATTCATCTTTATTTTACCAAAATAAGCAAAAGGTCACTTCCATACAGTAAAACTATCTGGCTACAAAAGACTGACTGTAAAAGTTCATTAGCCATTTAATAGTCCACAGATGTTTAATTGGGAACAAAATAATAGTAAGTTTAATAGTTTTGCTTTTTGCAAAACACGGAGTTTTTCCTAAAGCCAGTATCGGCCTAGTGCTGTACTTGGCTTTGCACAAGTCTCAGTTACCATCACTCATCTGTACCGGATCCCGTTCTCCCACAGCACACACAGCAGCCTCAGCTGTGTGTGTACCTGCGTGGTGTGCAAAGGAATTAACATTTCATCACATCTGTCAGAATATGCAATAGAAATGTACCTACACATGTACCTACATTCTAGAAATGTTTCAGCTAAAAGGGGAGTTGATTCTCCTGGTTTTGGGGTGGTTTTTAATTTTTTTTTTCCTTTTACCTTTTCAAACAAAGAAACCATAAACTACCAACTCTTTCTTTTGCCCTGGAAATTTCCCTTGTACCTGGCTTTTTTTTTAACTTTGTTTTGCAATTTCACAAGCTACAAAACGTTCAAAAAATATTTCTAGTGATCAACTGAGAACTGCTCATAAATACATTTTTGGTTATATTTTATATTCTGCCAGAAAGCAGATGCAGAATGCTCTGTTATACTTTAAGCTATTTTAACTGCACTTGGAATGTGACTAGAAGAATGATTATTAATAAAGACTAGTGACATTTATTTGCACAGAGGGCTACTAAGGAAAAGCATAGTTCAAGTTTGCATGAACTTTCATGATAACTGTTGTCCTAAGGCAGCAATGGTAGCAAATTAGTAATGAAGCTGTGTCAGAGCAAAGACTGCACTCCCTTGGCCAGCAGACCCCTCCAGCCTGGAAAGGGAGCGCTGCGCTTCTGAGGCAGCGAGGGGATGGAGGCCTTGCAGAGCACTTCTGGCACAGGTCATCGCTGTGCTGCCCAGCACAGGAGGGACATGGAGCTGCTGGAGTGAGTCTGGGATGAGGGGAGTAGAGCGTCTCCCACAGGAGGAAAGGCTGAGGGAGCTGGGACTCTTCAGCCTGGGGAGGAGGAGGCTAAGGGGGGTATTTAGCAGGCATAGTGTCAAAGGGTTTACAGCTGAACTCTATGATTTTGAAGGCGTTTTCCAACCATAATGATCCTGTGCTTAACAATGTGTATAAATATATGAAGGGAAGGTGTCAAGAGGATGGCACCAGCCTCTTTTCAGTGACAGGATGAGAGGCAACAGATAGAAACCGTGGCTCTGTCTGCATATGTGGAAAAACTTGTTCCCTGTGAGGGTGGCTGAGCAGTACAAGTTTTCCAGAGAGGTCGTCTCCAGAGAGTCTCCTTCCTTGGAGATTTTCATGTGAACAGAGTCCTGGTCAATGCGACCCTCCATGAGTGGGGTGTTGACGTAGAAAATCTCTACAGATCCCTTCCAGCCTCAACCATTTTGTAACTGCAATTCTTTAATGCAAACTCTAAACTTTAATCACTTTGGATCAAAGATGGCTCTTCATACATTCTGTGGTCTTCACTGCTAGCACGTTCACCTTTGACATTTTATAATTCTTTTGATAGTTACAGTTTTGCAAAATGATAGCTGATTAGAAATTCATCTGGGACTGATAATTCATTTTTGTATAACTCGTCTGCTTGTCTGCAAGTGAAGTCACTGTTCAGAGAAAGGTTTTTATGGCCTACCAGTCGTGCTGCTTGGCTTTTTAACTCCTCCTTTGTCCCTACAGGGAAAAGTCCTCCTGGTTTCATATATGCAATGATAGCTATAGTGGTCTTCGTTCTCAAATGATAGCTATATCAAGGATTGTTCTCATTGTGGAGAAAGCTTGCACTATAAGGAAGGAATAAAGCACTTTTTAATGTAAATAACTTGTTTGAAGATAAAAAGAAAATGCTCACATACTTCTGTGATAGTCCAGAGCTCTTTGGAATAGCCCAAATGTGACTTTCAGCATAGCAGTCTTTTTGTTCTCCTGTAAGGAAACTAAAGTCCTCTATATTTGAATCCAAGGGCAGGAATTGCTGCAGTGTTACCTTAAGCGTATAGCTTTAGATGCCACTCCTCTCCACCTCACCTTGGGAATGCTGAATTAATGCAGTCTTGGAGAGTGTTCAGACCTCTGAAACTGCACACTTGACCCAGCTTGTGAAATGAGTCATAGGGTCAAGCATGGGTAAAAGAATATTTTTGTGATCACTGCTTGCCAACAGACAAACAAATCTGGGAGAAAAAAAACCTAACCTGTTATAACTGGTGGTTTTACTGACCCATTTAGGGTGTTTGTTTTTAATTCAAAAATGTCTAGTTTCTATTGGGTTATGTGGATAAGTACACAGAAAATTTAGGACCTTTTACCTAAAATCCCTGTGTGGGAGATAGGACTGAAAATACGAGGTTTTGAATACCCAGATAATGAAAACGTTTTAGTTTGTGTGTTATGCTTGAGTGTATGTTTTATTGGGTGTATATCCATTGAAAAATCTAAATTAGGTGAACTAATCTGTAAAATGTAATTTTACCCTATGTTCTTGTCTCTAAGGGTAAAAACATACATATTCCATCTGTCCTATGGCTTGTCAGTTGGCAAAACAGAGTACTGAGTCTTGGCAAATGTGAACATTCCTTTATTCTCCGCAGAGGAGGGCTCGCTGAGAGGCTCTGTCGGCTGCAGAACAGAGAGAGGTCTGCCATCAGCTTTTGGAGGCATCGCTGTGTGTCAGAGGCCGAAATCCCACCAGGTAGGATGTGCTCTACTAGGATGTGAAAGCAGATGCTTTTCACAGCTGATACTGAATATATGTTCATGTATATGCACAATGCAAATAAAGTTTATATTTTCTGTCGCCTAACATGAGGTTCATGTTTTATTGATTATATTCAGTGCTCATATCTCATTTCAGCTAAGTGAAATGATTTGCAACGTCCTCATCATCAAAACACTTGGTTATAAGAGATGAAGAACGTTTTTATATAGTCTTGACCTAAACTCTTAAGAGCTTTTGGGTTTCCTGCATCTCTTGGGAAAATGGTGCTCCAAGATTTATTTTATGGAAGGATGTGTGTTTGGGTGTATAGACAGGTTTTTGATCCTCGTAGCTTCTCTGTAACCACTTTTCCTCTTCATTTGTTGATATATCTTTAGTCTGAAGTCAGTCATATTCTTGAATAAGTGCTGAAATTGGGAATGATGGCAGGTAGGCACCAACAGAACATTACTGTGAGATAAGTGGCAAGACTAAGTGTAGTCAGGCAAAACTGAAGATGTTGGGGGATTTGTTAGGAATAAACTGATAGCACCACCCTTCTGTAAGATGTTTTGAGAGGCAATAGAGTCATAGAGCTTAAACCTAAAGAAACATTTTTGTTTTGTGCTTTTTTTTATAATTTTCTTGTGGCTGTGACTGTAGGCCATGAGATTTTAAGCATTTATTCTGTATTAAATCCAATAATTGTTTCTGAGCACATATTAAGTTGCGTATATTTTTCAGAAAGCCCTCTGTTCTTAATTAGAAAACATCCGGGAAAAGGGAATCTATCGCTTGCCTTGAGAGTTTGTCCTTAGTTCCACTCAGAAATTTCAAAAGTTCTTTTTTTTTTTTTCTTTTTTTTTCCAAATCTGGCTTCAGTTCCCATCTTTTGTTTCTTGTAAAGCCTTTCTCCGTTAGATTAAAGTGCTCTTTAGTATGTGGCATGTCCGCTCTCTGGCATTTACAGAGTATAATCACGCTGCCTCACAATCTTCATTCTCATAAACTAAACAGATTGAGTTCTTTAAGGCTCTCTGAAGTATTTTCTCCAGCCTTCAAGTAATTTGCGTGACTTCTCATTGCTACCTCTCAAACTTTTCAACATGCTTTTAAAAACAGGGACAGCAGTACTGTGTATATTCTTCCTGCCTTAGTCTCATCAAACCCATCACCCAGGTCCTGTTCATTCCTCTCCTCTGGTATGTTAAAGGCCTCGAATAGGTGTTTTGTTTGATTGACTCCTGGACACAGCACCACATGTGGCACATGGACACTGGACATGTCCAGTCCAAATCTGTGACTTCTGGAGCTCTGCATTTCTGAGATCCACTTCCTCCTTTTTCAGTTAAGAGTTTCTGTTTCTTGTACTTAAATATAGGAAAGTAGGTAGTGTCCTTGTCACTAAGTTGATGGAAGACCTGTCCAGTTAACCAGGAGTTCAGATCAGGTTTGGCCCATCCTATTTTAGTCACAAATTTACTTCAATTTGTGATACTCACGATGTTTTAGGGGTTAGTTTTTTTTAACTTGTTTTTACATTATTGACAAAATCTTTTAATAAAGTGTTTACTTCCAAATCCTGCAGACACAGTCCTGATTCAGTGATGGTTCTCTACACTGATAAAGAGCTATAACTGAGATCAGGAAGATAGTTTTCAGAAGTACTTTTTGTGCTCCATTTAAAGAATACCTTATTGCTAATGAAAATAACTGTTTTTCATTAGAATATTTTACACTTTTAAGTCCTTACTAACTTTAAAAGAGTTAAACACAAATTTTTGGCTAAAACTAGTTTCACATTTTCTCACGAGGACATTAGAGGGCTCACATCCTGTGGTCACTTGCCTGCCACATGTTCATGAAGTGTCACCCACGTGGACTGGCACTGCTTACATTTCTGTCCTTAATTCTTTACTTGTTTTTTCCAGTCACTTTGCCTAGATCTGATGTCAGGCTAGCTGGTCTCTATTTATCTAGGTTACTTTATTTGCCCAGCCTGAATAGTAGCACACTCTCATCATCCTTTCAATCTTTTGGAATTTCCCTGGTATTTGAATACTCACTAGGAAGTAACATCAGGGAACCAAAAACATCTTCAGCCAACTCTTTTTTAGAACTGCTGTGTGTAGAATTGCGTAGGCTTTCTGACTTAAAACCATCATGCCTTCTGCATGTTATTTATTCCTGTCCTAAGTTACTAATGAATAGGAGATTACTTCATCCTTCTTATGTCGTATGAAGATATCTTCTTGATTTTTCTGAAATATGGAACAAAAATTTCTATCAAATCTAATATTCTCTATATTAGTGTATCTGAAACATTGGTAATATTCTTTGTGTCCTGGCATCATATGTGTTACTACGAAAACTTGTATTTGACTGATTACCAGTTTGTTAGATTTTAACTCTTAGGCTAAAATATTCCTTGCTAAATCTCTACCTCTGGCTGAATTCCTTTCTTTGGTTCTTTTTCTTTCTTTCAAGAAATGAGTCAGAATTACAGAATCACAGAATCACAGAATGGTTGAGGTTGGAAGGGACCTCTAGAGATCATCTAGTCCAACCCCCCTGCTCCAGCAGGGACACCTAGAGCATGTGGCACAAGGTGACATCTAAGCGGGTTTGGAAGATTTCCAGAGAAGCAGACTCCACAGCCTCTCTGGGCAGCCTGTTCCAGGGCTCCGTCACCCTCACAGGAAAGAAGAATTGCTGAGTATTTTATGAGAAAAAGACTATGGGAAAATACTTTGCTTTATTTTAAAGTATGCTTTAAAAATTTTGGTGAGTCTGTCTTCAAGATAATTTAGTTTTGGCAGAAGATGAGCTGTTTCTGAGACATGCCTTTTGCTATCATGAGGAAGATCTACTAGAACAAGTTATAAGTCTTCAGGAAAAAAATGCATTTTCATTTGTCTTTTGAACATTTGCTAAAGCTTAGAACTGAATTTCTCAAAGATGCTGAGTGTGGTTTAAATCAAGACTGTAATATAGCATCACAACCTAAGTTTCACTCTCCATTCTCAATCCTTACTCCAAACCATGAGGGTGGTACAATTATCTGTAAAATATCTATAATAATGTTTGGGGGGTATTTTCTTAGTATAGAGTAAAACTTATTTTTGGTGGTTTTGTTCTTAGAATTGTAACACAGCTTTATGTCACCCAAGCAAAACTAGTGTTTGGTTTGGAAAATATTAGCCTGAATGACTGAAATTTTACTAATGTAACTGCACTTTGCAGCAAATGTAAAACACCTGTAGTTTTCATCTTTTTAGTTTCATATTTAGGGTGTCTCACTGATTGAAGAACCTTCTAGGATTTTGCTTCCCTCAGTTTTGCCTATCAGTATTTCTAAACCACACGATTTCCAGGATTACTTCTGCCTTTGGCAACCAAATTTACCACGTCACAGACATGGAAGACACAATGAGCTCAACGATCAGTGTGCAGGGATTGAAGTAATCAATGCCGGGAGAGTTGTCAAGTCCCTTTGCATGTTCTGCTGACGTGAAAACCAGTGGTTCAGTTATAAGGCAGCGGGGAGCAGTTTCCGGTGAGATAAATTTGAAGCTCTGCTTTCATTTGAGATTTGAGGACAAAAAGGGTTTCCAGAAGCGTGGGCCGTTCCCCCCAGTAGGCATTTCACGTTACAGAATTCTATGCTTTTAATTTTGCTATTGTTTGTTTTTATATTGTATCAATGTCCATGGTTTCTAAAAAACTATTTTTTTGCTTTGTTTTTTAAAAATTCCTTTCTGTTTGCTCCGCTGACCTCTTCGTGTAAGTGACCACTATGGTTTGTCTGCCTCCGGTCATGGGCATGAATCACAACCGCAGGAGCAAGCACCTCCTTTCACCCAGAGTTTTGCAGTCTCCCTTTCGCCTAAACCATTCCATAGGACATAAGAGCATGTGGCCATTAAATATATTTATCTATTAAATATAAGAGCCAAGCGTAGGACATAATTTGTGCTTTCTCCATTGGAAAACTTCACAATGTTGCATTCGGCAGCCTATCCCCAGGTTGGGGTGGACACTACTCAGGACTGTGTGCTTTGCAAGATGAGAGTGAGTGGTGCTGATAAACCTCAGACAAAAAGGTTATTGAGCCCACCATGAAGCAGGGAGAACAAAATGAGGCAATTCCACTTCACCGACTTCCCTGGGGGTAGTAGTTGCTCCTGTGTTGCCAAGCTGGCTGCTGCAGCTGATGCTGAGCGCGCCCAGCCTGGAAATGGACGGAGAGCTCTGGAGCTTGTCCTGCTCACAGTGCTGCACTGGCAGGCATTAAGACCCACGTCTAACAGATTCCTGCCAGGATCTTCTCCACAAACCTACAACTTTTTTTTTTTTTTTTTTTTTTTTTGTGCTGCGTGCAAGAGCTTTTTGAACATTTGCAAATCTCTGCTTGGTGCTGCAACTTCCCCGTGAAGTTTCTTGTTTGGGTAAAGGGAAGATTTGGACAGTTGAGAGAGGGGGAGGGAGAGCAAAAAAAACCTAGCATCTACGAGTTATAGAGGGATTGCATGATGCAGAAGAAAAACTAGTGTTCTTCGAAGTTACATCAGACCATTCTTCTGCCTATAGGAGAGGATACAAAAAATATTTGGAGCAGATTGGGGTAGATTCTTTCTAAAAGTAATTCCTGAAATTTTACTTTTTATACATTTTATTTTCTGTAGCTTCTTTTTGTGCAGTTGTTATTAAAGCAGCATATTCTGTATTTTAAATATTCTTTAATATTTGTAATTTGCTAGGAGATATTTGACATACATAACTTATTAACCTGTATCAGTGCCTTTAAGACACATGGATTGGGGTGACATTAAGGTTTAGCATGAACATTTTGTATTTGGCTTATAATCGCATTAGAGCAATCAATGGACAACAAACCCAGAACATGGGTGTTCCCTTCCCAACTGCCCCTTCCCCTGCTCGTCCCAGGAAGTGACCTTCAAGGGACAACAACTCTCCAAGCTACTGAAGTAAGGGAACTCATGAAGGGAACCAGGCTCCTTGTGGAGCCTTGGAGCTGAGGACAGACTCACACACGTAGCAGCGCATGTTCAGGAAAGCTGAAGGACTCAAAAGAGGGCACAAACATGACTTCCCCCCTTCCAGTTTCAGTGATCAGTTCAGATGAGGAGGGAGAAGGGATTTGAGCAGCTTGAATGTGCGAGACCTGTGCAAATGGATGTGGGTGGATGAAGAGAAAAAGAACATAATTCTTAACATCGTTTCGGCTCACTTTGCAAAGTTTATATATATATATATATAAGTTTGAGCTTTGCTATGTGTGTTATTTAAGAGTTAATACTGTAAATCAGAGAAGTGGCAAGTGGCCAGATTTCTGTGTCAGTTTTTTGCTAGGCAAATGTCTGAACATGCTACAGCATTGGGGGGAAATCAAATGTAAGCCTGCCCTTCCAGAGTTCCTTGTATTGTTTTTGTTTTCTTATGAGAAACAATAATGGCGTGCACAGCCACTGTAAGTATCTTACATATGTTCTAATAAAGAATGTATACTGTTTAAAGCAGGGCCAAATTCAGCAGCCTCCTTTAAATGAATAGAGATGTGGCAACCAGCCATCATGCCTGTAAGACTTGGTGTATTTTTGAGAAAAGTCTTTCTGAATGGCTTCAGAAGTCATCAGCTCGGGAAGAATAACAATATGTATAGATCAGAACAGCAACCAGATGTGTTTGTACAGACTGTGAAAATGTCAGGCTCTGGTTTTATACATTGACTTTGGATTGGAAGGATTAGCCTAGTATATACCCGGCTGCTGAGTTTGTTTTACCTGTACCTGGGATCTTCTGCATGAGGGAGAAGGAAGAACACAAATAGGATGCCAAACAGCAGAACACTGTTCTGTTGTTTTATGCCAATTGTTTGACATTTTACATTTTTTTACACTTGAGGATGAAAGTAATTCGCTGTTATTCCACTGCAGATAATAAGTGTCTAGTACTGCACGGTTTTGGAACTCACATTAGACAAAACAATTGGGATAAAATAATGCTGTTGAAAAATAGAACTAAGGGATACATTGAAAGTGTGTTACTAGTTTGCTTTATTAGGCATAATGGGGAGTTCTGTACTTTCAATGGGAAATGTTATTTTATGAGAACTTTTAGCTGGGGCTAGTAAAACTTCCAGGTAGTTCATATTTCTAAGTAATTTACCATTTAACTTCTTTCAGACATATTCTCTAGAAATGAACTGTCAGATTTGCTTCTTACCTGCAGATCATTTGTATGATTTCTGTATTTGAGAGTTCTTTGAGCAAACGTAACAATAATTTTCTAAAAGCATCTCTCCTTCTCCTGTATCATTCAGATACCACTAAGATCAAGAATCATTCATTGTGACTACCTGGTAGGAGCAAGTACATATTGTCCTGACTGTCTTTGCACAAAACAAATATTTGTTTGTGTTGTTTGTTTGTTTGTTTCAAAGAATATAATGATTTAAAGCAATCTTGTTTTCTTTCCAGTTCCTTGAGCTTGTCTTGCTTTTGGGGAAGACTCTGTGCTTGCATATCATTTTTATTGATTTAAAAGGAATGTCTTCAAGTTTTTTCCTTTAATATCTTGCCCTGTTTACTTTATTTCTTTCCTCACCGTGGATAGAGCAGCTCTTGTGCATGAGAGAATTTACAGAGCATCCTTGTGTCTGGTACTTTGTCATTTGCTCTTTTTCTCATAGTGCACACACAATTTTTTTTACCAGATGTGCTTGCTCTTTACTGTTGGAGACTTTTTCTATTATGGTAGTAATAGTTTCCACCCTGTTCTTCTGCATGCCCACACATGAGCAAACTTATTTATTTATTTTTCTGAATATTCAGTGGGGTAGAGCTGTACACTTCTTGGCGCCTGATTTCATTTTTCTTCCTTGCTTGTAAGCTCTGTACAGCGTAGGTTTAATTCATCATTTTCAACATCGGTGGTATGGTGTGTCTGAGCATTTATTTTACCTTTTTTTTTTCTTGTCACTGCCAAGTGCATAGGTGCAGGCAACGATCACTACATTTTCTTCTGTGGAAATAAGAGTCCTCTCCTTGTGTCTAGAGAGACTGGATTTCTGAAGCATTCATAGCAGGACACAGCGCCATCACTTCTGAAGAGCGTCTAGGATTAGAACCTCTGGATGTGTAACTCTTATACAAGCCTTGATATCAGCCTCAGTGGCTTGGTTCCCTTCCTTTTAAATGGGGCTCTTTGGAGGATGTATGTTGCAGGCCTCAAATTCTTCTCATTTAGAAGATTTCCAGTGCCCTTCACTCTGCATTCTTTTCACCCTAGCCCTTCTACATCAGGGATTGAATCTATACCTTATGCCCCTGTTGTGAATAAGCTCTCTCTCTTTATACACTTGGGACCACATACTTCAAAAGATCTTCAGACTTCTGTGTGTCAAGGGGTGTTTTCTGTGTCTGTGTGAGCACTGTTGAAAGGGGCAGCTGCCCATGCCGGGGTTCAGAACAGCCAAGCTGCAGCAGCCCTTTGCTGCCAGCCCCTTGCACTCACTGTGTATTTCTGTCTGCCTTCCCATCTTTATCTTCAAGCCTGCACTCTTGCAGAGGCGCCTGGCACTAAAGCAGGACTTGGCTAGCAATCCTCAAAGTGCTGTAAAAGATTGCTATGTGCACCCAGGCAATTATATGCTGTCTGTCTGTGAGTATGTATGGGGACTTGTCATTCAGTGGAAAAGGGCACCTCCAAGTTAATAAATTAACCTGCTTTGAAATGGGTGGTCCATAGGTATTTGAAGTTCTTACTCTTTCTGATGTTCTAAGAATACCCTCCATATATGATATATGTCTATATTCTTTGTAATAAGCTGGGTTAGCTCATTGAGTTCATTAAAAACTAACCCTGAAGAAATAGTTTTGTGTGGGCTTCAGGCAGTCGAATGGGAATATGTAGTGTAGGAATAGACAGGATTGTTCCCTTTAGGAGCAACATGTTCTTAGATTGGCTAAGCCAATTATGAAGTTGTGCAGCACAGATATTGCCTGATCCTTTTTTTTTTTTAATTCTTTGTATTCAGGCTTTCCAGCTGTAAGGCATTCTTCCTTGGTTAAAATCAGTGACCAAATCCCATGAAAGTTTCACATTTGTAGGCTTGCTTTGCAGATAAAGTGAGTGAAGCCTTCAGCAACCAAGCAAGAACTTCCATGAATAGTCCAGAGGTGAGGGAGAACATTGCAAAACCTTGAAATAATCTCTTCACAGGAATGAACAAACAAGCAAACTTCTCTGGAAGCTGTAGAAATTGCAGTGATCCAGCCTATCTCCTCACCCACAAATTCTCCCTTCTATGTGCAGGCACATATGTTTGATTTATTTTTGATTGGCATAACAATTCAAGAGCCAAAAAAATTAAAACTATGTTGTGAACTTTGGCGTTTCATCACACGCCAGAAATCCAAAATACTTTTTCATATTGTTTAAGAGAGTATTCTATCATCAACAGTAATAATAATTTCTGAGTAATTAAATTAAACTATCTCTGTGCATCTAAATAAACAAACAGATTGTGGTTCTGTAGAATGCACATGTGTGTGCCAAGTTTTAGACTTGGATAGTTGTTGAAATTGTGCTGCTTTTAATGGTAGAAGCATTCTGCTCCATTTAATGTCACTCCTGGTATTTGGGGCAATTTTAAGACACGAAAATCTGATGCACTGATATTGTTTTTCCTCCAATATTTTCATGAAAATAGCTTTAGAAGCCATGCTTTTAAAGTGTTCCACAATTGTGTATTTTGAAGAAATATGTTATCAGGCCATTGGTCTGTTTTACAGTCGTTTCTTCAAGGTGCTTCATCAGCTTGTCCAGAATGACAATTCTTCTTGGTGCAGACCAAGAAGAATTGTCATGAAATTTTATGCAGACGAAATGCATAGCTCAAAAGTGAGGAACAGCCTCTCTATTGAGTTGTGTCTCTATGTATTTTAAATTGTTGAGAAATGTGTTTCAGAATTGAAGTTGATTTTTTTTACTTATTTTTTAAAGTGAATGAACATCCAAACTGCATACCTAGAGGGGAGAGGTCAATGTCTTTGAAGGCTGGGAGTTTTTGTGGTTGGGAGAATGTGTTTACGCATGCCAGGTGACTTGGGTTGACAAAAGGACCACAGTGGCAGCTAGTCAGGCAAAATATAATTCAGGTGTGAATATTCTAGATCTTTGCTTTTAGGTATGGAAAGCTTGTCCACACTCACACATAGCAGAAATTTGCACGAAAGTAGACCTTCACGAGTGTAGTGAGTATTTGGAGTATTTTGGAGCATTTTTCACTGTTGCGGCCTTCTTTAAGGAGGTGCCAGTGATGAGAACTAATAATGGTGGTGTCTATTGCTCTTGATCATTAGATCTCAAAGAACTTGCTGGAAGGGTTTACTTCTCTTGCCCCAGCTTCACAGATCTGGACAAAGTGAGGCTGAGCTGTACTTGTTTGGACAGAAAAGGCTCATACCCATCAGATGGAGGACTTTTGAGGGAGCTTTTATCCTGTTGGAAAACGCCAGGTCATGCGAAACAGTGCTTTGCAGAAGCCTGCGACATGCTTGCTTGAAATCACGGTGGTTTCAGGAACATTTCAGTTTGGTGTTTCAAAATGACTCTATTTCAGTTTTATTATAAAATGTAATAGAGGCTGGAAAATACAGAGTAGAAACAAAATATTTTATTTCTTTGTGGAATTGTTTTTTATTAATAAACCTAAAAAGATTTTAGGTCCCAGATTCATTGATTTGTGTTTCTTGAGTATAGGGTTGTTTTTTTTTTTTTTAAGTTTCTCATAAACTCAAAATATTTTGATTTTCCAAAGGAAATCCATTTGCAATTGTGAAAGGGGCCTTAAAAATAAACAAATAACCTGCACAGCTTCACTGTTAAGTTCCAGGACGATGTTCACCGTTCCTCCCCGCCTTTTTCTTTGCTATGGGAAGTCAATAATTGATATCAGCTGTTTTTCTTGGAATATTCTATTTTTCCCCCAAAAATAGATCATGAGTTGGACTCCGTAGATTGGGGCTCTACTGCCCCTCTTCTTAGGCCCCCAATCTGTCCCTACAGCCCCATTCAGTGGGTGGGAAACTGTACTCTGTGACTCTGCGCAGGACAAAGTGAGAAAGGTAATAAATCTCACAGAACAGGGGCAGTGTTTGGGTTGCCCTGGGCTGCCGAGTTGCAGCTGCTCTGGGCAGACTACAAAGGGAGCCATGAGGAATTTTGCTTCAGGGCAAAGTTGCTCCTTATTCAGCATGGAACATAGTATCTAGAATCAAATTGTGGGAATGTGCACAGATGTTAACATTGCTTTAAAATAAGAGAGCTTTCTAGATCTTGAATGCAATCTGTGATTTTTAAATAGTCACCTAGTGATGACATGACTGATTAGTTTTGCAATAATTATTTTTAGAGAGTGTATCTATCTTTTTCATCTTTCTCTACATTTGTAAATGTGAATCCTCAGTATTTAGATTCTTTGTACCGTTAGCTACAGGTGCTTTCACTTGGTTCCTGATACATGTCATTTTGGGGAGGACAGACTTTACGACTTCACTTTAAATATGGCACAGTTTGTTCGTTTTCACACAGTTTTAGTTTGTGCAGTGTCTCATTAAAGAACATGATGAATTGCGAGATTAAAAAATTCCAAAATGAATGGGGAGTTGCGCTTTTTAAATTATTTTTGATTTCATTAGTATTTGGAGGGAAGGCAGGTACACTCTTGTCTTCTACAGTTCATTGTATCTGAAAAAAAAAAGTTGCAACCTGAACTGTTTAATGTAAGTGTAGTCATGCATTCTACTTCATAAATGGCTTTTTGACTTATCAGACAGATTTGAAGAGACAGAGCAGAGGGATGCACATCTGCAGTGTCAGAATTGCCTTCATGCACATTTTGCATTATTTTCTCATTTTTAAAGTTGTAGATAAATCTGGTGTCCTCATTGTGAAGATCTTAGAAGTGTTTGAGGAATGTACAATGCAAGTTGCAGTCTGCGAGCAGCTGGAGGAGTCTCCTGCTGCAATTGACTCCAGCGACTTTGTCACCAGCACAGCAGAGCCAGTGGTCAAAGTCCTCTTCACAAGAGAGACAGCAGCACACCTAAAGAGCGGACCACAGGACATCATCCACATTTACCCTCCGTGGTGAGTACACAAAACCACTCATACTTGTTGTAGCGCTGTAGAGAAGGGCTTTTTTCACTGGACTACTTGTTATGGTGTTGCAGAAAAGACCTAGAGGGGAAACAAAAAGCAGGGCTGTCTTATGGTGATCTGTCTTTGGCAGCTTGGGAGACTGTGACAAGTATCTTGGTGATAATTCGGATAACAGCGGATAGCAAAAGCCTCTAGTGCAGCCTAGGGCTTGAGTCTTGTTTTCACTTAATATTTTTATGCTTAGAGTGATAGAATGGCATGAGCGCCATCTTATCGATGATGAGGCCAATAAAGTGCATACTTTCTGCCAGCAAAGTAGTTCAGGAATGCTCATCTGCTCTCTCCACGTTGGGCCTAACATTTCAGAAGAAAAGTATATTAACTTTATAGCATTCAGCAAAGATAACGTGCAGTTTAAAAGCAAGAAAAAAAGAGAAACAAGAGATCCACGCTGCTTTGTAAGGAATTAGTAAAGACCTTTTGTATGGTTCCTCCATTGCTGCTGCTGTCACTGTCTTCACTGCCTCAAATTTCAGTGTGCTTCCTTGAACGCTTTCTGACGTCGTTCGAGGCGTTTGGTCTGGATTTTTGATTTTTCTGGACTGGCTTACTGGCTGGTCTTGAGGGGGAGCACAAAGTGATGAGGTTTCTGGTAAAGCAGCTGACAGTTGTGTGACTGTAGATGAGAAGGTTTGGTCGTCATAAAAAATTCAGGAACGCTTTGAAGCAGGACTGTTACTCTTTTCTCTTCCCCACCCAAATTAGAAGACAGAGAATTTTCTTGCAATATTTTTCAGCATTGCATTATCTAAGTTCTACCCTGTAACTGCAGTAGAAAACTGCCTTTATGTTTTTTACTATATTCTTTTACAAAATACTTTTTCTTATTCTGCAAAGTCCATATCTACTTTTTATCTTAATTAAGAGTTGCAAGCTCTTCCGTGTTCTGCAATTTGTAATCTCTCCCTTTTAGAGTATTTAACTGTTTTTGGAGGTGATTCAAAAATTAGGGGAAGGTACTTAATCCGTGGTTTACTGTGGCTACAGATGCAGTGCATGATAATTCTAATGTAAATACATCAGTAGCTAAGGGAAATGCTGCTGAATGTTAATGAAGTCTGATATGAAATAAGTCACTTATTTTTTTTTCTTTTCTTCCTCTGGGTGCTTATGTTTGTTCTCTTGTTCCTTTTCTCTTTCCATGCTTTATATTTGATCTTTTGTTTCCATTTTCTTTTTGTTTCTCCCTCCTACTGACTTCCACCCCAGCTCAAGTTTCCTCTGCTCTTTCTAAACCGCTTCAGCATTGCTTTCTGCACAGGGCTTGACTTACACAAGGGTTTCAGTACCAGAAAAACTTCTTCTGTTAGTGTACGACTTACATTTTTAATTTTTTTTTTAACTGAACAGTGTGTGTAGCACATTGAAGTGCCTTAGACTGCTTGATATTATCCCATGGTTGCTCACGGAAGATGCATGTCTGCATTGATGCAGTACTATTGATGCTATTAGTGCACTATTTGCAGTTGTTTAAAAAAGTTATAAAGGTAGGTGGACACAAACATTACATATGTATTTATGTGTGTGTGCATATGCGCTGAAATGTTTTAAGAAATCTTAATAGCTGAAAGTTCTCATTTTAGTAAGATGCATTTTTCATGTAAGCAAAGGTTTGTCTTACAGAACCGAAATGCTTCTGCCTGGGATACATCTGAGCTGTCGATGTTGCTCTGCTGGTCTGTGTGGCTCGCAAGGCCACCTTATAAGGACATTAATGAATAATTGCAAAATTTTACTATATATCATCTCTAGTCTTAGTTTCTATCATTTTGGAATTATCTAATAGTGATTGTTTGCTCACCTGACCAAAAGTAAAATTAAATTAGTCTGGATATTCTAAATTAAATCTTTCTGTTTGTTTGTTTGTGGGGTTTTTTTGATTGGCTTTTTTTGCTGTTGTTGGCTTTAGATTAACATTTGAGACTTTATTTTCCAGTAATTAGAAATTTGACTTGTACACTTAATGGAGGTTTCTTCTATAGAATTTCCAAGGTTCAATTCCATTAAATGTTTCTTTGAGTGTTCTGAATAGCTGAAATGTGATTTCTGTTAGTCTATGCACTTCTGTCATTAAAAATAAATACTGTTTATAGTAAAATCTTTTCCTGTTAAATTAAACATGCAATTACTTTAAAAAACAGTGAACCAAATCTAACCTGAGCGTAAAATGACCAGAGTCAGTGGAGCTATTGTCAGACTAATTTGGTTGTGCCTTATAATGAACAATATTGTACTACATTTCAATCTGTACATCTCCTTAATTGGAAAAAATAATGGAAATATGTATTTTTCAAGCATAGACAATGCATGTGGCCAGTATAAGAAGTCCCTGAAACCGTACCAGAATTACTGTTAGAATTGTGCCAGTCACCTCTGCAGAGCCAGTAAGGAAAAATCTAATGTTTTCTCACTCAAGCAAGTTTATAGACACAGACCCAAGGACATTTGTGCCTTTGTTTTTGTTTGTTGCTTTTTTATGGCTGAATTGTCATGATGGAGGAAAACGTGGCTTTTAGGGAGAGTGGGTAATTTCTTAATAATCCCCCCTCCCCTGCCCAGTTTCAGCTAGTCACTTCAACTAGTGACTTCTAGGTCAAGGAAGTGTCTACAAATATGAAAAGGTATTTAGATAGTGACACTGGTAGAGAAAGTACTTTTATGTATCTTATCTATATCATCAATCATAAATAAAGGAAAGGTGCAAAAAAAAGTAAGTGCAGTAGAGGCTGTTGTCTGTAATCATGTGGAGGACAAGAAGGTGCTCAGGAGTAGTCAGCGTGGATTCACCAAGGGGAAATGATGCTTAACCAACTTGATGGCTTTTTGTGCTGGGTTGACTGGCTGGGTGGGAGGAGAGTGGTGGATGTCACCTATCTCGACTTCAGCAAGGCTTTTGGCACCGTCCCTCACAGCATCTTCCTGGGCAAGCTCTGAAAGCATGGATTAGGCGAGTGGATGGTGAGGTGGATTGCGAACTGGCTGGGTGGCAGACCTCAGAGGGTTGTCATCAGTGGCACAGAGTCTAGTTGGAGGCCTGTAGTTAGTGGTGTCTCCCAGGGGCCAGTCCTCAGCCCAGTCCTGTTCAATTTATTCAGCAATGACCTGGATGAAGGGATGGCGTGCTCCCTCAGCAAGTTTGTTGATGATACGAAGCTGGGAGGAGTAGCTGATGCGCCAGAGGGCTGCGCTGCAATCCAGAGAAACCTGGACAGACTGGACAACTGGGCTGTGAGAAACCTCATGAGGTTCAACAAAGGCAAGTGCGAGGTCCTGCACCTGGGGAGGAATAACCGCAGACATCAGTACCAGCTGGGGACCGACCTGCTGGAGAGCAGCTCTGCAGAGAAGGACCTGGGCGTCATGGTGGACGGCAAGTTGACCATGAGGCAGCAGTGTGCCCTCGTGGCCAAGAAGGCCAATGGCATCCTGGGGTGCAGTAAGAGGAGCATCTCCAGCAGGTCAAGGGAGGGATCCTGCCCCTCTACTCAGCCCTGGTGAGGCCACATCTGGAGCACTGTGTCCAGTTCTGGGCCCCACAGTACAAGAGGGATGTGGAGCTGCTGGAGAGAGTCCAGCGCAGGGCGACTAGGATGATCAGGGGCCTGGAACATCTGCCCTATGAGGAGAGACTGAGGGAGCTGGGCCTGTTCAACCTGGAGAAGAGGAGGCTAAGAGAGGATCTAATCAATGTGTATAAATACCTAAAGGGAGCGAGTGAGAAGGATGACGCCAGCGTCTTTTCAGTGATGGCCACCAATAGGACTAGAGGTAATAGCCACAAACTGAAACACCAAAAGTTCCACAGAAATTTAAGGAAAAAATTCTTAACAATGAGGGTAGTGGAGCACTGGAACAGGTTGCCCAGAGAGATAGAATCTCCATCTCTGGAGATCTTCAAAACCCACTTGGACACAGTCCTGTGCCACATGCTCTAGGTGACCCTGCGTGTGCAGGGAGGTTGAACTAGATGATTTTTAAAGGTCCCTGCCAACCTTATTGATTCTGTGATTCTATGATACGTAATCCTTAACCCTCTTGAGAGTACCTAGGACACGCATCACCATTGCCTATTTTGAGATACTTGTGGCGTAAGGCAAAGTCAGGTGAGATAGGGTGTAGGGTTTTCTGCTTCTACTGCTGTGAGCTAATGTTTGTAGGGTACAATTTTCAGATCTCTACAAAATTAGCCTCCAGAATTATGTTCTGTGGATATGGACTTTGACCTTTCTGACTAGCCTGATGATCAAGCAAGATACCAAAATCAGCAATCTGCGTATCTGCTCTGTAACACGTTACTGAGCAAAGCTCAAGTGCATCGTTTTGGAGCCTTTGTGATAGCAAAAAGCTTGTTTTGGAGCCTTTAAACTCCACTTTGGAAGTGGCATTTGTATGTGTTGTGATCTCAGTGCATAACCTGGTTATGCAAAATGGCAATATACTTGCCTAAATGCTCTGGAAAACAGTGTTTAGAAATGTGTTCGTATGTTTTACATGCAGAATCTCATACTACTTCAACATTTGAACACAGTAGTAGTTTACTTAATGTTCCCCTCCACACTAAAATAAAATAAATAAAGGTGGCAGGATGCCAGTTATAAGCAGCTTAGCAGTGTGGCAATTCCCTGTGGGACTGGTCTCACTGACTTCTGGGGAGTTTGGATGCTTGAATAAGAATATGAAGGACTGAGCCCTGTAACTGAATATGTTTTTCATCAGATCAGTGTTTAGGGTCTGTGATGCATATTTCATGAAGAGATTTCAAATGAAGGGATTTCATTTCCCTTGTCTATAGGGAAAACGCTGTGGATAGGCTGGCTAACATCTTCATCCCACTGCCCGGCGGGGGAAAGGCCTCAGCTGCCTGGCCTCGGAACCCTCTGCTGCAAGGCGGAGATCTACGGGAGTGTTGCTGCAGCAGAGTGCCTAAATGCCTGAATGCACCTCCATGAAGGCTTGGGCGCCTCACGCGGTAGCAGCTTTGAGCCTGGCCCTGGAAGTGGCCAGCTCAGAAGGTAGGAGACTGAAGGGACAAGTGCGGCACACACAGGCCTGCTCCCCTCGCAGTGCCTGTCTCTTGGGCTAGGGTTTCAAGTAACCACCTAGTCATTTTTACAAACATCTTCTGGATCGTTAAGTGTTTTCAACAGCAGAAAACGGAAAAACTTGTTACTGACTGGAATTAAATTGATTGATAACTCTACTCTCGTTGTACAAATATGTATCCATACATGAAGACAGTGTGATACTTCAAAGACCTGTGAGAGAAGCAGAGCAAATTGCCTGCTGTTTTATTTATTTGTATGATTGTATGATTATAAAAACGGTAGCAAGTAATTTAATTAACCTACCAGAGAGTGATAAGAGTTGATGTTTTAAGGACTTCAAGATACATTTAACAGCTGGCAGTAGGGCTGAAAATGGTGGAGGCAGCAATTCTTTTCCCTTGCCATTAAACTCAGCAACTTTAAAATCTCCTATTTCTTCAGTTAAAGTTGTTGATATTAATATAGTTATTGGCAATAGCCGCATAAGCTGCAGATCACAATTTGGGAATTGTTTGGACAAGCTCATAGGTCCATGCACAGCTATTAAATGAGTGGGCTGGTAGGAAGTTGCCAAGCTGCTCACAACTGAAGGACCAGGACAGCACGCAGGGGGAAAACACTTTTATGTTCTACTCTTGTATTACTTCCAGACGTAGTGGCTGTAGAGCATTGCAGCAGAAAGGATCCTTGGCTGAGTAGCTGCTATTAGTGCCACTTCTCTGTGTAGAAAATGTTAATTTTAAGAAGGTGGTCAGTACAAAAAACACTTCTAAATCTGCTGCCCCAGCAAGTGTTTGGAAAACTGTGCCTGGGTTTCTCTTACTTGTGAAGCAGTGGGGATCCTAATGGCTGAGCTTTGGAAACTTTCCAGTGTCTTTAGAAAGTGTTTCATGTGGACTCTTCAATTTACGCATGTCTTGCACCACATTTAGTCTTTCCTCAATAAAAGATGTTTAAATGAACGCAAACTATTGTACATTTACTGCCAAGTAAGTGCACGCAAACAAAACATTATTACAGAGAGCCAATGTGCAGTAACCTTGTGCCTTAAGTCCATTAAAGCAGACCTTTTTCATGTAGCAATATCCAGGCAAGCTCTAAACAAGCTTATTTATGGGAAGCAATCAAGCTTTGTGGACTGATGTACTCTGCTCATTTGGAATTATCTTGGACATCCCTCAGGCTGTTTTGTTGGCTCATCAACTTATGATAAATGTGTTACTGTGAGCTTTGCATTGCACCATGGCTTTACATAATCTTGGGGACCAGCAAGAATACCAACACAGGGAGCTAACACAGAAGCTTTTAACTAGTGTGAATGGTGTTAAAAAAAGGGTTGTCCTCCTTTTGATGAAACATAAGTATTAATACATTTATATACACATCCATGCATTTATACGTATGTGTGTTTAAAAAGAAATACTCAGCTGGAAAAGGAATCAACAGGCAAATCCCTCCACTTGGAAAAGTTAGCTCTGTTTTTGTATGCTTTTTTGAAGATATTATAATAGCAGAGTAGGAGAATCCCGGTAAGAGGGAAGAGACTCAGTCAGAAGATAAAATTCTGCAAAACTTAAGAGTTGTAAAGCCAGTGTGGTCACTATTTCTAAAGTACATGTGAGAATGGCCTTGGAGTCACAGATCTGATCAGATCATCTGCTGGAGATGCTTTATGGATATCAGGAAGTTGTGAAAATTGAAGTTCCTTTCAGAAGAAGCTGAAGCAGTTGCATGTTTTGTGCAGATGATACCTTTCCTAAAACCCTCAAAAGACATGAGTTCTGAAGTACAAGAATTCAGGCGATTTTTGTGAACTGAGAGGTGACTCTGACATTTTCTGTACTATTCCTTAATGCTGTATCCATTTTAACTGAGCATTAATAAGCATTTTGTTCATTTTTCTAATAAAAACTTTTTTTTTTATCTCGTATGAAGGAAGGCAATTTTCTCTCTAGGGCTGCTCAGTATATCCTATTACATACCTATAGAACTAATGAGATAAAACTTTTAGTATTATTTGTGTTATTTCATCTAGGATATAGAGAATCAGAATAATACCACTTGTAATCAAAGGAATAACTAAATCAATTAATAATTATATTGATTAATAGGTAGATACATCATGTAAGTCGTTAGGACTTACCTGTAAAAATACAGACTTGAGAAGCTTTGATTCCAAGAGGACAACAGTCCATTCATGCCCTCTCTGTGATTTGTCACAACCACCTGAAGCCATCGAGATCTGATATTTGGGATGTGGAATATATCTGATAAACACAGTAACATGGTCTGTCTTTTACAGTGAGATAAATGTGTTTGTTTTTATGTCTGACAGATGTGTTGTATGGAAGTAATGCATCAATGTCCTGAAAAACAAAGCTGGAAAAGCTGTTCCCTGTGAAAGGGGCTTTCCATGAGAGGGAGAATAAAACATGTTAGAAGTTGGGAGGCTCAAGATTTTAGATCCAAAGATCGGTAGAAGATTAAAAGTGGATTATAAACATGAGTATCTATCTCTGGGGTAATAGCTGATAGAATTATAAGGCGATGAATGAGGGGACTTTCCACTCTACTGTGTTAATGTTGGGCTGTTTTTGTTGATGTATTTGTTTGCTTTCAACCAAATCTGAGAGGTCAGAAGTGTGATGTGTTAGTGAAGCAACAGCTTTGTTTTTAGATCGGGGTCCAAGTGCATCAGAATGAAAGTCTCCAAGAAGCCCTTGCTTCTGATAACTTGGATGGAGCACTGGAGCAGAGTACTGGCCTCGTCAAGGTGACAGTCTCACTTGTGCACGTCCCCTTGGTGGCTGTGTTCCTAGGCCCACAAGGGCCGTGAAGGCTGCCGGGGCGGCTGTGGAGACCTTGCGGAGAAGCAGATCTGAGGAGGTAGCTCAGAGCTCCAGAGGGAGCCTCAACCAGAGTGACTTGGCTTAGCGCAGCACATGGCAGTTGTAACAATAAAGGAAGTGTGGGAAAGAGGCAGTGAAGCTAAATAGCTGGTCTCATGCTAGAGGGTATAGACATATTTTTTAAATGCCTAGTATAACTTAATATTTATTGTACTTGCATGACTGTAGTATCCACTTAATGTGAAAAATCGAAGTACCTCACTGTGCACCTAAGTGGTGCTTTTATGTTAAATGTATTTTGCTTATGTTTGAGAGAACAAGAAAGAAAAATATAAGGCTTTTGAACATCCATTCCTTACAGTCAGGGATGCTGTTCATGTTTGAATTCTTAAGTTATTGGAGAAAAATACTCACTAAGAATGAAAATGCCCCAATTTAATTACCACAAAGTACTCTAATACTTGAAGTCTAATAATATGTAGCATTTTTTTTAAGTAAAAGGTCTGTACTTGAAACTTTCCAGCTTTTTTAAGTGAGGAAATTCCAAGCATTTTGCAGTGACAGATACTGTTAGTGGGTAGTTGTCCACTGACGTCAAAAACAGAGGATGGCGAACAGCTTTGTTCATGTCAATGAAAAATGTACCGTCTCGGATAAACTCTGTGTTAGCAACAGAGCTATCAATGATATATGAGCAACTTCACATGAGTTCCCTTGTGTATTCAATCCAATGCTAAATTCCAGATCTTGTTTAATGAGCAACTGATGGAGCCAAGACCTGGCACTGCACACAGTTCTGCAGTCTGCTTTATCCAGTCATGAAGGAAAAACAAGCTAAGTAAGTTCAGATGAACAACCTCAGTATTACTGCAGGGTTATTAAATAGTTGTGATTTGTGTTCCTCTGCTAATGTTTGGCTAACACATTTGGGACGTGTAAAACAATACTTAATTTGTAAAAAGATTGTGTGCCAAAAATCCTACAGTAATTTAACCACTAAAGAACAAGCTTTGACCGTGTGAATGGGTTTTGCATAAATATTTAAGATTATCAGTAATCAACTAATCTTCTTAAAATTTACATTTTGAAAAATGATGATTGCTTCTTTTTGAATTGATGTCCAGTACTGCGGTGTTATCTTTGTGTGATACATTTTATTTCCATCGCTTCCTCCTGAAGGAAAAAAAAAAAAGACTTAAGGCCTATTCTCTTTACAGAAGTGTTGCAATTTGATAGTGTAATGCTGTGGGGTGCCAACCCCAAAGCTTCCCAAAAGATTTTAGCTGCGTTTGCAGTTATACTGGATTTTGAATATACTGGTTATTTTATACCTCAGTGAGTTTTCCCACAAAGTAGACTTGCAATTCTGTATGGACAAGAAATGGGATTGGAGTTTACCATTTTTTTCATGTCTGGTTTGGTGAAGGTATGTTTTCTCAGGCTCTTCCTTCCTGGGTGTCATATTTAAGCGTAGGTAAGCAGAAGGTAATGGCTGTAGTTGTAGCAGAAATAATAATGATTTTAAAGCAGTAATTTCAAAAATGAATAATTTGGAATAATTTCTGGAAATTTTGCAACTTTGCTACAAAGAATGCAATATTTGAAAGATCACTGCAATTTCAGAAGCACAAAATATATTGCTATTTTTTCTATCTGGCAGATTGCCTTCCTCACAGTAACAGCTCATGGAAAAGATGACACTATTCTTACATATTTTTGACAGCAAGAATTTGATTAGTGTATAAAGCAACTTAAGCAACTTAGCTGTGAAATGCTCAGTGTAATGTTTGGCATGTTTGCTGACACTTTTCTCTCTAACAGTCTTCTGACTGAGCAGTAGCCACAGAAATGGCAATATCCGACCCTGGCCTGAGCAGTTGATGCCCTTGGCAGCCTGTGCCTCTTGTTACTGTCCCAGCACATCATCTATCAGGCCAGGTCCCTCCCAATAGCAGTTTCATGGCATGGCAGGAGGGATACAGCTGTTAATTTTGCATTTGAGGGAGTCACTCTGTGCTATTAAAGGCCAAATCATGGATGTGGCACCAAAAAAAGATATTTGTCAGTGTGAATAGGTGTGTGTGTGTTACTTTATTTGTCAGTGTGAATAGGTGTGTGTGTGTGTTACTTTAATATCTTTAGGACTCCTGAAACAGTATCTGTTGCCTCTATCATTGGTAACAAGGTTGTGATACCTAGTGAATGTTTTGGGGATGTTTCTATTTTTGATGGTTCTTTATCTCCCGCTTTTTTGAGTCTTGTCTCCATTTGAGTCCACATTTTTTTGTAAGCAGTAGGTAGGTGTCTGTCATAAAGCAGATCATGCAGATGGACCTTGGATAGTCCTCCTGGGGATCATTGTCCATGGACATCCTTCCTAGTCTTCTGCTGGCGCAAGAGAATGTCCACTGTGTCCAGCTTGAGGTTGCTGCTGTCCATGGCCTCCTCTGGAAGTGCAAACCCAACTCTATTGGTATTCTCAGCTAATACCCTGTAACAGCAAAGTGAGGCTGTAAAGAATAACCATCTCTGCAATGTTGCTGGATAGATATTGTAGATCATAACTGTATCCACTACTCTCCCCAAAATGGTGAGAAAGTACTAGAATGCTGCATGCTACATCAAATGGAGAGCATTGAAGTTAAGATACGTTCTTTTTATAGGTTTGGGATAAAATGATAAATTACATATTTTGTTTTCATTTGTCTTCAGAAGAGGGCTCAGTGTCTGCCTTGTGTGCTCCCCTAAATCAAATCACTACTCACAGTGGAGAACCTTGGACTATGTAATTGCATGGGATTTGTGTATGCATTTATATCCTAGCAGTTACTGCCTTTGTCTAGTTCAGTTAGTTTGTCAAAAATACTAATTTGATAGGACTGCTACAAGTCTATGTATCATGAATGTACAGATTGATGAAGAGATTTTTTTGACATAGATTGTTGCTGGAAATTAGAAGCATTGTAGCCCCAAAGGAGCCCAGATTTGAAGTTGTGTTTCTCACAATTCTTGAAATTATTTGAGAAGTTCTTGTATAAATTACGGTACTTCTGTATTAACTTCCCAAATAATCTCTCCCCTCCATCTCTCAATAATAATAAATAAACAAGTAGCCCAGTATTTTATTTGTCTCTTTGCAGCCTCCTTTGACTGATGCTTATGGTTTACAGTTTGAGAAATTATGAATGCTAAATTTTGCTGGGAGCTTTGTTGGCTTGAAGAGTTAACCCTCCTTTCTTACTGTATAGCAGAAACCCATTTGTTAGTTCTACTCAGAAAAAAGAAAAAAAAACACCAAAACCTGTATTTTAAACAACTAAACATCAACATACCACATTATCAGCTTCAGGACAGCCTTGGGAATTGCCTTTGGGTGCCACTCTCTTCAGATAGGCTGTAATTTCCTGCTTTTTGAGGACCACCGCTCAGGAAGCATTGGATTACCTTGGGTTTTCCTAAGTATCCTGAAAATGCCCCAGCAGCAACTCAAGTTAGAAGTAAAAATTAGGGGAAGATTGCCTATCCAAGCTAAATAATAGATACATTTCAGAGAGGAAAAAAAATCTTTTTTTTTTTTTTTTTAGATTAGACCGCATAACTAAGTATTAGATTAGACTGCATAGCAAACTTCCTGTGTCTTTTAGTTATTAATTGCTCGAGATGTTTATCAGTTTACCATCTTAGGCAAGCCCTGAAAGCTTAAGATTGCCTTCATGGAAGAGGTCTCAGATTTGGAAATGTGTGCAGCTTTTCCTTAAAAATCCCCTCTGTGTTGCAGATTATACTCTCAACAGCTCTTGTCTAAATTAATACAGATGTTATTCTGCTACAATGTCAATTTTTATTTTTTTTTCTGTAAAAGCAATCTACTATCCCAAGATTTGAGTACTTTGAGTATGTGTTGGTATTTCTGTCCAGAGAGTGAACTACATTTGTTCATGTTGCTCTCATAATGCTGCTTCTTAGTTAACTATACCCATATAACTTAGTTAACTATACCCATATTGCCCATAGTGTGGAGGAATATTGTAAGGCAGCAGGACAGTGTAATGAAATATATTGGGCTGTAGTCTGGAATGGAGGTCTTTAGCCTGGGCATTGAGTGAAGGAGCAACATCCTCTCTTTAACGTCTGCTCTGGCTTTTGTTAGCTTTGGAAGTTATTTTGGAAGTGACACAAACAGTTGTGTTGGTGATATGTTCAATGCTGTGGTTATTTTGCTATTGGTTAAGAATCTTTTCCCTTTTTTTTTATTTCCCTTCTGTGAACTCTATTAATATCCCTCAGTTGTACCAGGGCAGCTGTTTTTGTGATCATTCTTTAAACTGAATCAGTTAAATCATTCATAGAGAAACCTAAATAATGCATTTTAAATTAGTTTTCTTCAGCAGTCTATTTTACTGTGTGGTCCTGCAAATTGTACTGTAAACCTAGCAGAGCAGGCCTTGAGCTGGGGCATAGATTAGGACACACATCTCCTAAACTTAGCATGACTTGCATGGATTTCTCATGTTCTTCCTACTTGCTGCTGAAGGTGGCAATGTTGTCAGCATAGCCCAGGTAGACCAGCTCTGCCAAAGCTCTGTTGGCTGATCTCTTGACTGTGACTTCAGCATTTATGTGTCTAAGACCTTCTGATTAATCAAAGCTTCCCGTCCATTATGAAATAGTCTCTAAATGAGAGATCTGTTAAATTTATTACGTCATTCTGTTTTGCACATCTTTGAGGAACCCTGCACGTTACTTGTTTTGGATGAGCATTAGGCAGTCCCAACATTGTCTACACAATGTCCTCTTCATTCTTTCTATATGTGAAGAAGGTCCTGTGTCATTCTGCTCAACACTTAACCCTTTTAAAGAATTTTTTTTCCTACTGGTTCTTCCTGATTTTGCATGCTAACAATCCTTGATCAGTAAAAGCAAAAGTTACGTGGTAAGTTCAACTTGGATTTGTTCAAAACATTTGTAAATGTTTCTGAAGTTCCCTATGATGTCGTTCCTCCACGCCCTGAGAAAGATGCTTACAAACCTGTGCTTTGAGGCAAGCTTTTGGCAGAGAAGTACAGAACTTTCCTGCATGACACGCGTTTCTAAGGAGCTACTTCTTAGCCATGATGCACTTTTAACCTGTTGAAAGCCTCACACAACTGTTAGGTTAGCTCTTAGGGTTTTTTCCTTTTCTGTTTTCATATGACTACTAACTCTTCAAATCTTTTTAACTCAGTCAAATGATTCTTTGCAAGATTTCCATGTCTTGTGACTGTTTTATTCAGTCGAACACTAATTTTCCAACTTCAAGGAGAAAGTGCATGAATTTTTGTTTTTTGCTGTATGTTATTCCATTCCATTCCTTTTGACTCACTTGTCTTTTGATTCTGCTCCGCAGAATTGATTTTAAATTATTGTATAGCCTTATTTAATTGGAACCTTAATTCCTGGGTTCACTGCTGATTCATTGTTCCTCTGCCAGGCTCTCTGACAAGATTTAATGTATTTCATCCGTTTAGGAGGTCAAATAGGACAAAAAAGTACAGATTCTTGATGTACTTTACAGTAAGCAGAGAGCAAATTCACTGACATTATATTTGTAATCACTCACTCTCCTGCCTACTTATATCTGAGGAATGAGGAAAGACTAAGTAAGCTGGGCCTGCTGAGCCTGGAGAAGAGAAAGCTAAGAGGAGATCTGATCAACCTGTTCAAGTACCTGAGGGGTGATTGTAGGGAGAATGGGGCCAGGCTCTTCTCTGTGGTGGCCAGTGATAGGACAAGGGCTAATGGGTACAAATTGAAACACAGGAAGTTCTACCTCCATGTGAGGAAGAACTTCTTTCCTGTGAGGGTGACAGAGCCCTGGTACAGGCTGCCCAGAGAGGCTGTGGAGTCTCCTTCTCTGGAGATCTTCAAACCTGCCTGGATGCCACCCTGTGCCACGTGCTCTGGGTGTCCCTGCTGGAGCAGCGGGGTTGGACTAGGTGATCTGTCGAGGTCCCTTCCAACCTCAACCATTCTGTGATCCTGTGATCCTGCGATGTGCTGAAGGTTCTTGCTGCTCCTGTAGCCTCTGGCAGCACATAGGGTTGCTGGGCAGCCGAACTGCTGCCAGGTGAATGCTTCCCAGCAGCACCGCGCAGCCGGGTATGCGGGTGGGTAAACAGCTCTTTCGTTCTAAGCAGCAAACCGTTTAAGATGCAGGCTTTATCACGGTACTGTTTTTTCAAAATTGCTACTTTTGGTAATAATTGCAATATCAGTCAGCTTAGTGGTTTAAGAATAAAATGAATGTGAACAAAAATATCCGTCTTGGTATCCATGAGACCTTTTTTTAAAAACTGCTAAGTAAATTGTTTCATGAGATTAGAAATAATAGACACTGCCGTTGTAGTAGTGATAGATATTGCCTGTAAGCAATATAGCTGAACAAATTGAGACAAAAATATTATCATTGTAAAATCTTTGCATTAAAAGAAGTCAATGCTATATGCAAATATAAAGCATGGAAATAAAAACATTGAGAACTTTTTTTGTCTTTCCAAACCAAAGAGGAAGAAGAGACTTCTCTATGATTTCAGAGTATTGTTAACAAACCCTTATAGCTATTAGGGGCCTAAAGCAGTAAACCACTTAGTAACTCCGTAATTATATCAATAAACCTAACATCAAAATTGAAGTACCCGAATTTATGTACAGATGGTTCCATTTTACATTATAAAATATGTTTTCTGAAGCTTATTTACCTAAAACAAAGTTTTTAATGAAACAGCTTAATGATTTGACCTCAGATCTCTGTATCCTTTTTGAATGTAAATATGACTACCAAGGCAATTAACTCAGTAATTTACCAGGTCGGGCCAAGTAGGAAATACATAGGTAGATGTTGCTTGAAGCATGGTTGGCACGCTGTCTCCTGCTTTCCCAAGTGTGTGCCGGCCCTCTTGGTGCCTCAGCGCTAGGGGTAGTTCACCCTCAGGAAGCTTGATTTTAGATAAGCATCTGCGTTTTTTGGTCCTGAAATGTGGAATGCTGCAGCGAGGTCTGATGAGAACAGGCTCTCCAGCTTGAGTCAGCACTGCCGACGCACTGGCGGCTGCTGCTCAGCGCTCCGCCTGCCAGCTCTGGCCTAAAGCAGAAAGCAAAGACGCGTGGAAATGAAAACTAGGTGCGAGAAGGAGAAGTGAACTTAAAAAATGCAAAGGCAAACTCCAAAAGAGAACTTGTGCAAGTAGGGCGCACAGGCGTGGAGCTGTTAGGGAATGGCCACGCTCCCCTGGTGGTGGTAGCCGGAGTGTGGAGTCCAAAGGGCTCTGCTTCTAGCCCCATGTAGGCAGGGCTGTGCAACAGCTCTTGGGGCTGTTGCACTTGCCTCATGTAAGCACAACCCACCAAATTAAGGGGTCTTTTTACCTCCTCCTGTCCCTTTGTACTTAGAAGCATGTCAGGTGTTACAGGGCACAGTGGTGTCGGCAGAAATTCAGATCTTGGAGAAAAACAGTTGTCTGCTCAAACAGCTGACAATGTGAGCGAAAAAATGCATAGACAAGTATCTGGGAGAAAGAAGTTGGCATATCTTTCTCACCAGTCTCTGGGTTTTACTCAATTTTTTAATAGCTTTTTCTCTGAACTCTTTGTTTTCTGGATCTTTCAAACTCAGAAATAATACATTTTTTTCCCCCTGAGATTGTGAAAAGCAGCTCTTCCTCTGGAAGAAGTCGGCTGCTGCAGCTTGCTGACTGATAGCAAATGAGCTGTATTGCCCTTTTGGTTAAACTAATCTTTTTGTGAAACTCTCTTTAGCCATCTGAGATTGAATTTGCCATCTTATGTCTATTGTTGGTGCCGCTTACAGACAGAGATCAAATCACTTATCAGGTCCTGGCAAGGGACGTTGGCAACGACTGCACGGCCGTGACTGCATGGTGCTGGGCTGTGAGTCACTGTTGTTTGAGGCAACCTCCGTGACGGGCCTGCAACTTCAACCTGGGCACCACACACACAAGGAAGTTCTTACTGTGAATTCATTCATGTTTTTGGCATCCCCATTTTATTCCTGGTGTTAAAAGAATAATAGAATGAATAAATACTTGAAACACAGAGATGAAAAATGAATTTAAGCTTCAGGGAAGCTTAGAACACACCCAGCTTCTAATCTCCTGGCTACTTTGTGCCTATTCTAATCCTCATCCAGATTTAAATATAGTATATGAAGAAATCAGACATTTTTCAGTGTTCATTTTCCAGAAATTTGAGAAGCTGGCCTTTCAGTTATTATATAATTTGCATGTATTGGCATGTTTTAAAAAGGTGACTTTTTAAAAGTATGTCTGAAAAAAAAGAGGGAATTTTTAAAATCTCTGCTTTGTGGCTGTAATATCCCAAAAGAGTATATACTTATGTGCATATAGTATAAAATAAAAAGGATAAAACAGAAGGAAGAATGTCAAGAATCAAGAAGTGTATGGTATTGAGTGGCCACAAGCCTTCATAGGTTGTGTCTAATTTTAGGTGATACTATTACACTTTCCTTGCATTATAGTTCTGCATATCAGCCTTTTCTACAGAGACCTAAATAGTTTATCCTACTTTTGTTGAGGTAATCAGCAGTTTTTCTTTATTCCCTCCTGCTTCTGTTTTTCAGTGCTAGAAACTTCTTGTACTTTTCTCTCCAATGTGTGCAAAATGTGTGAAAAATAACTATTTTCTGATAGTTTTGCTCAATGATAGCTGTTTACTGGCAACCGTGAATTTCAATTACATTTTTGCTTGTGTATGTAGAACAGCTTTTTTTTTTAGGTGGGGTACATCCTTGTGACTATGATGGGGACAGGAAGGAAGCTAATGCTTTTCTAGGTCCTCTTCAAGTTTTATGAAATAAAATGAATAAATATGACGGTTGTCACCTTCACCAACACTAACAATTTGTGCACATGATACAGCACTTCAAAATTTGTGACCTCTTGAGAGGAGGGAAAAAAGGTGGTTTAAGGTTTTCTAGCTGTTTAGATGTGGCCAACTGGTGTAACCAGCACATGCAGGTTTCTTACCAGGAAAGCAATGTTTTTATCTACTTTGTGGTTCTTTCAAAGAGGAGATTTCCTTAAAAAGAAGGCATAGATAGAATGAGGTTGGTCAGCAGGTAGGCATTCATTTGACCTTTCAATATCAAGTCATTACGTTTGTAGAAAAAAAACTCCAAATATTTAGTATGTCCTTAAATTGCCATGAATTAAATGAGAAGTTAGTATATTGGGATTGATAAACCATGTGCAGCTTTGGGAACAATCTACACAGGTGGAATAACCTAACTGCACATAACTTTTTATAACAAGGAGTATTAAAGATGATGCATCTGCCTTGCTTAGTGTTTCCAGAACTTTTTTTTTTCAGTCTGATGAGTCAACAGTGGGAATTTTTTATTTAATATGTAAGTATCTGGAAAAAAAATGATATAAGCAAACACTTTACCACTACCAGTCATATTTTTTGGATGTTCAGGAAGGGTTTGGGCTTCTTTGATATTTCCTGGAAAAGAATGATTAAATAATGATTAAAATGATTTTTATCCATGCATTAAAGTTTCTGTTGTCTTTGGAGTGAAAAAAGGTGTATTTAAAACTTTTTATTATTCAGTTAGTGACACATAAAATAGAAGAGTATTTCTTGAAGAGCTCTTTCTTCATACCCTCTAGAAATTAGCTTTTTTTCATAAGCTCTTTGGGTCTTGCCTAATCTACCTTCCTACATCTGTGTTTTGGTAGAATTATCCTACAGCTTCAGCAGCAGCTACTGCTTCTTTTCCTTTTCACTCTTCTTGCAACAATATTTCATTAAAATATATGCAGTAACTTTTTCAACTAGGACATTTTATAGAATTTTAAAAGTTTATGTTCTCAAAATATGACTCTAGGCGAACTAAATACACTGAAAAGAGTAAATTTATTGTCAGCAACTTAAGAATTTCACTTGTGTAATTTTATCCAACACTTCCTTTGAGAATAGAATAAGATAATAGTGCTTACTGTTGAAGTGTTCTGGTAAATGTTGCTTTGGATATTATATGCATCAATTTAAAATTATTTTCAACCTTGCATTTCTTTATTTTGAATTTTATCATATAGTGGAAGATGGCTATTTTATGAAAAGAAAAAGAATTAGTAAGATATATGTTCCAAAATACATTTTATGGAGGCTGTTTGGTGTTTTCTCTCTTCTCCAGAAGGCACTTTCCCTGATGGAAGGAGGAAGGTTGTTATAGCTCTCGTGCAAATCTGTGTGGCTGGAGGTAGAAAGTTCCATCCCCTGGATACAATAGTGCTTGCTTGCATCTGTTGTCCGTATTCCCACCTCAAGCATTTAGTAAGCATCTCTCCCCTCACACATGTTAGTTTTACCTGGATATCACTATTGTATCTAGAATTTCTTACAAGTAAAAGGCAAACGGTGCCACAAGTGGTGCGTAGCTGCCTTCCTGCCCGCACCTCTGCAGGGGGCTTTCATATTAAGAACAGAGAAGTCAAATTAAACTATCATAAAAACTAGTGTCTAAGCTGATTTAAACCTACCAGAGATCCTAAATTTATTTGAAGTCAAAGCTCCTATTTAAGGACAAGAAGAAGGACCTGCGGCATTGTCCTGAAGCAGCTTGAACCCGTGTGAGGCTTTTTGCCCGAGTCACAATTACCCCTTTCAAGCTTTATATAAGCTTTGTCTTTAGCGGGGAAGCGAGGAAAGCAGTAAACACAGGAATGATATGCAAGCCCTTAAGAAACAAACAAAACCACAAGCAACTTGAGCAAGCTGCCAGCATCTCTAATTTGAACTTTTTTTTAAAACATACTCCCTCAACGTCAGAAGAAAATACAAAAACAAGCAGTGAGTGACAGAAAAAACAGCTCCGTAGGGAGAGCAAAGTGGCTCAGTCCGTCCTCGGCAAGCAGATGCCGTGGCCGTCTCTTGCTTTAGCGCCGAGCGTGATTCAGCGCGGGCTCCAGCTGTTATCACGCTGCCTCCGCGGTGCCGGGGACTGGAATTTCCAGACAGTGCTGACCGCGGGGAGCTGGAATGCTGCGCTGACGTCAGCAGCTGCTCCTGGGAATGTTTTGCATTCCTCTTCCTGGCAATGGTCAGGTGGCTTCCAGCAAGAAGGAAGGAACAGCCGCTTCCAAAACGGAGAGGGAGAGGGGGAAAAGAGAGAGAGGGAGGGAGTGTGCAAGGAGGAAAAGAACACTTTATAATAAAAGTATTGTGGGGGAGGCACTTTTATTAAAAGCCAGATTGGAAATTAGAACCAGATGTTTTGCATTCGAAAGCTGCACGAATGTTAAATGCGTCTATTAATGACTGAGGTATTTGGCTATCTGCCCTACTTTAATCTCATTGCTCTGTATTTAAAAACAATTGAGAAAAACAGATTTTTGTAGGCAGCTTCCTTTATACAATTTTTATTTTTTTAAGCCAAATTCTTCTAAGACAACTAGTATATTAAAGCAAGAAACAAGCTAGAAAACAGTCAGTGATTATCTTGTTCTTCTCCTAGATTTGTTTTGTTCCAAAAATTAACAGCTTTGAGTTCAGTTTGCTCCTTGATCTGTGGCACTGGGATAATATACGCGGTGTGAGCCGGAGAGGTTAGAACATGTCATTACTCCTGTGCACAAAGTACTTCCTTTTCCCTGAACTTGCTTTTGTCCCTGTCAAAGTGCCTGTTTGGAGCAAAACCATTGCAGCTTCTCAGCCTGACATCACAGAATCACAGAATGGTTGAGGTTGGAAGAGACCCCTAGAGATCATCTAGTCCAATCCCCTGCTCCAGCAGGGACACCCAGAGCATGTGGCACAGGGTGGCATCCAGGTGGGTTTGGAAGATCTCCAGAGAAAGAGACTCCACAAGGAGTCTCTCTGGGCAGCCTGTTCCAGGGCTCTGTCACCCTCACAGGAAAGGAGGTGTAACTTCCTGTGTTTCAGTTTTACCACTTGTCCTATCGCTGGCCACCACGGAGAAGAGTTTGGCCCCATCCTCCCTACATTCTCCTTTCAGGTATTTGTACTTATTGTTCAGCCTTCTCCAGGCTTTTCTCATAAGATAGATGCTCCAGCCCTTAATCGTCTTCGTCCCTCTCCGCTGGACCCTCTCTAGAAGCTCCACGTCCCTCTTGTACTGGGGAGCCCAGAACTGCACCCAGTACTCCAGGCGCGGACTCACCAGAGCTGAGCAGAGGGGCAGGATCCCTTCCCTCCACCTGCTGGCAACACTCCTCCTCATGCAGCCAGGATCCCATTGGCCTTCTTGGCCCCAAGGGCACATTGCTGACTCATGGTTGACTTGTTGTCAACCAGGACTCCCAAATCCCGCTCCATAGAGCTGGTTTTCAGCAGGTCAGCCCCTAGTCTGTACTGGTGCGTGGGATTATTCCTGCCCAGGTGCAGGACCCTGCACTTGTCCTTGTGGAACCCCATGAGGTAGGTTCCTGTCTGCCCAACTCTCCAACCTGTGAAGTTCTCTCTGAATGGCAGCACAGCCCTAAGCCACCTGGCGACTCCAAAGCCTCAGCAGGAACAGGCAGATCCAGAGCCTCCCCCAGAAGGGAGCACTTCCTTTTCCAAACACCAAACCTTGGTTTGCACGGTTCGTAAAATTTTCTGTATAAGGCGAGGACTGAGGAAGCTGAGGTCATGTCTCCCTTCTGCTCACAGACCTCGCTCTGCTGTGGATCCACGACCGCTTCCCAACCTTGAAAGGCGGAAGCAACTCCCTTCTTTCTCCCTCCTTTGAGAGCCTGGCTGGTTTCTAGTGGTGTCTGCACCTGTGTTTTCGGGACTGAGCCTCTCACAGCAGTACAAGTCCTGCCCTGGAGCTTGCCTAGCAGAACTACCTCTGCCTTGACTGTTGCCTGGTTCGGAGAGCTGATCTGATAGAGAGGGTAGTGCCGAGCCTTGCCAGCATCTTCCTGAGGCACCGCTGCTTAAATGTGACACTTTTCCGTTCACTGTCATCCCGGGAAATTTGAGATACCTTCCGAAGGAGGGCTTGGCTGAGCTGCGTACCTGGGAGTACACAATGTGGGAAGCTGGGTTTAAGGGGACACTGAGTGGCTGCGCCAATTTTGGTGCCTTGGGTCTGGTGCTTAGGTGAGGCCTGGGAAGTGCGGCATGTTTCCTGGTACAGGCTGCAGCAGAGAGGTGGCTTCCTGCTACAGGGCGGACACTGTGCCGAGGAATTTCCAGCACTGCAAAGAAGTGCTGACTCACACTCTTCAGCCAAGCAATCCCGCGGGCCGGGTGTGCGGAGCCGCATGAGCTCTTGGCTGAAGCCAGCAAAAAATGTTGCTGTAATGTACGGTTTTATTTTTAGCAAGGGGGCGAGCGGGGGGAGGCGTGTGGCTTAGGATGAGGTGCTTGCTAGCGGTTTCAAAATGACGGACACTCAAGGTTTTTTGCTTCTATTTTTAGAATTTGGAAAACAGGTTGTTTTGCTAAAACACAGGCGCTTTGCTGTTTGCCCAGCAGCTGAGCTGTGGGAAGGTGCTGTGAGCAGCTCACGCTGAAGGGCTCTCTCAACCACTGTGGTTCAGATGCTTCCAGGCCAGAAGATGCCCATGTGCTTGGGGTTGGGTCTGAGCTGGTACCTACCTGTGCATTTCCTTCTTGCTGAGGCTGAAATGCAGCAGGCACTTGATCGCTGCTTTTACAAGATGAGGATAAAAGCCTTGCTGCGGAGGGTCCTTCCTCCCGTGTTTTTAGCAGTAACTGCACAAGTAATTGCCTATACAGGTTCTTTTTTTTTTCTTTTCCTTCTTTCTGAACAGAAAATGCTGCCTACTGTTTTTTGCTAATGTTGACCAGAAAACAGAGTGAGTGAGGACTAATTTTGATTTGTACAGTTTTGCTGATTAAACTTTTATTCTTTTTCTACCTCTGTGCACATATTACTTTTCCATTGAGCAAACACTGGGTGTTTTGGAATGAGCTGTGTATATACTGTCCTACAGAGTATCATAAATGCAATACTGCTTTGTAAAAACTTTTGTGTGTACAGCTTCTACAATTGACTGTCAGCATTTCTTCATTCACAACTCGGTACATCTGCATGTACAACTGTTTCAAGCCATTCTTACATCTTATTAGTGAATTATGTATCAGCAGCTGATCTGCAAAATTCTTCTAACCACAGTGCCAATAATATTGGAACCTATAGCACAAAGCAGCAAATTTTTCCAGAAAGAAAAATACTCCAATCCCCAGACCCCAGACATCCTATGGCAACCCTAGAATGTGTGGCTTGAGAATAACTGATGTGCAGTTTCCCAAGGAAGGAGATATCTCTGGTGTAAGTGGAAGCTGTTTAACTGCTCTGCTCATTTCTTGCCCAGGGACTGAACAAAATACCTGCTCAGCAGGACACTGATCCATCAGCAGCAAAGAGCAAGAACACTTCTCTGCTGGGCTCCCCTTGTAAAACAGCTCTGTGGAGGGTCCAGATATGCTGGTGCTGCCAGAGGAAGAAGAGATAAATCATGGCTGTAATGAAAAGCATAGGAAGGCAGGAACAACATCAAAGTAGCCAACAGTGAGATTGGGCTAGACTGTACGGAACTGTAGGCTGCTCCCAGGAGATGCAGTGAGCTTATTTATTAGCTCACCACTGTGAAAAGGTCCCGGTCTTACCCGTTTTAATGGAAATACAGTTCCTGGATGTGAGCTGCTGACGGTTTTTGGCAACAGAAATCACTGCAAGCTGCACACATATCACAGAATTTTCCAATCAGATCCACATTAATGAATCTAACTCTGCCATCTACCAATCTCTGGGAGAAAAACTGTTCTCCTGACAGTATCTGCCAGTTTCCTGAAAGATTTTTAGCAGCTGCAAAGTCTCTCCTTTAAGTCTTGCATAAGCATCTTTCCTTTCGTTGTGCTCTGGCATTCACCACTAAACTTGGAAAAATAATAAAGGTCTTAATATTATTTCTAGCCACCTGTCAGTAAAATTCAGGCCAAGAGCCAGGATCTGAAGCCTTGCGCGTGTCCCCCTTAGATGGATGTGTCATCCGACCTGGGCGGACATGCCTCGGCAGGATAGGCTGACTCCAGACAGCCCAGGGTACAATCTGTTGCTACTTGGCCCTTTCCGAGTTTGGATGAGGCACAGAATGTACCTTTTTGCAAAGATTCTGTCCCCAATCTTCCCAAAAAAAAAAAAAGAAAAGCATGAATGTTGTCCAGCTTTCCAGGAAAAATATTGGTACGACATGTATCCATGTAGTAAGAACACCTACTCACTTTACAGTCAGCTTTTTGTAACTGAATCTGCCCTAGTGGAATCCAGGAGTTCTTTCTAGTAATATCATACTTTGAGTCTGGTTCCTGTCTTTAGTGCAGACGTGCCCTCCAGAGAGCTTGTTGCTTGAGACAGTGCAAGCTGGTGGCTTCTCAGATGTCCTGATTGCCTCTTTCTACCTGTGCTTGCCTTGCTTTCTGCTTGCTCCCTATTTGATATCTCTTTCTGCTAGCTGCACTGCGCTGGTATCTCTTTCTGCTAGCTGCACTACGCTCTCGGTATCCATGTGAAATCACAGTGATTCATGGTGTTTGTGCTCCAGTAGTCATGTTACTTTTTGTTATTGTGTCATTGTCTTGCACATACCATGTTTACTTCAGGAATTTCTTTTGCCCTTCTTATACCTTGACTGAGGATCATCCTGACAAGCTGTTTCTTTGTGGTGGTAGCAAGTGCCCAAGAAGAGCAAGAAAGCGAGATTGATGATAAGCCTTGAGTCATAGGCTGCTTTATCATTCTCACTAATGTGACAGCATTATCATTAATTGTCACTTGCTCTCTATCTCCAGAGTTGGAGTTCGGCTCAGTTCAGTTCAGCTCAGTTCAAGCGCTGCGCTACATAAGGCTTCATTGTTGGCAGCTCAGGGCAAAAGGGTCAGGCAGCGGATTGTAGGTTGATGTCTAATTAGAGAAGAAATTGTAGTGCTAAAGATTAATGGCTTTAAAGATTAATCATCAGAATTTGAGTATCCTCAATGGAGCCAGTCCAGTTGTTTCAGTAATCACTACCAGAGTCCACAGTGTGAAAATTTAAAGAACAGGCACAGTATACACAGATGTGCCTGTGACTGCATACTAGAAGGATAAATTTCAAGACTATAGACTGTTACTTATAAGCAGTTTGAAGTGAAATCAGTCTTCTTTTTTTTTTTCAAATCATGGAGAAATCCATGATAGCTACTTTGTTTTTTCCAAGGATGGAAAAGGAGATTAAGGGAAAAGTAGTTTTTATAAGGTCTTGTAGCCTCATTTTAACTCCTATTAAGCTTTTTCAGTTGTCTTTTCAATTCTCCAATTTTTAAGACTTCTCTCTGAATGTTATCTTTTTTTTTCCTTTGCTTTCTTTTGTTTGTAACTAAAACTAGCAGCTGGATCACAAACCATCATTTAAACTTAATCTAAATCAAGGTTGTCTCTTTGAAGATAGCAGTCTCTTTGTGATTACAATGTGTTTTGGGATTCCCAAACAGTTGTTGTGACCATAGTAATCAATATCTCAAAAATCATTTCAACTGCAGCTGGAGAGAAGTTTTTTTGTCCATTGCTGAATGTCAGCCTGCTCAAACTGACTCAGCATTCAGACCTACTGCTCTGTGGAGTATGGAGAGTCAGTGCATATAAAAATCCAGTCATCCATCTGCCTAGAGCTCCTGGGTACCCTGGCCATGCTAGTTTAGCAATTTCTTTGCTGTACTGCTGATTCCAGTATCCATTTCAAAATGTCTCTGCTGCTGAAAAAAGTTTGTCCATGTTTCTTTGTTCCTGGCCTTCCACAGCAGAATGTTTTTCTGAAACTTGTCAAAGAATGCAGGTGGGACCCTGTGCACAGAAAACAAAACTTACCAAAGAAGAGGACTGTGCTGCCAATGCAGGAGAAGGCTGAGCACGTGTTGGAGCAACTCAGGAAAATATTTGGTGCTGGAAATTCGGCATCCCCTCCACGTACATTGTGGAGTTTTGCATAAAACCAGATCTAGATTGGTCCCAGTTTTCCAAATGCCAGTTAGCAGTTGGAGAACATTTTCTGGTTTGTTTTCATCTAGAAGGAATCTTGTTTGTGTGCTCATAAGGCTGCTCCAGAAGTCTAAATGGAAAGATTGGGAGATTTGCTTCACAAACACACCACTGATCTGACCTAAAAGTCTCATGTGGACCCACCCTTAGTTGACCAGGGACCAGACCCATCTATCTCTTTCAGCTTGGCTTGCTCTGAGGATTCCTGTTGTCATACATATACACAGATGCATGGTCATAAACAAATAAAACCCAGACAGTAAGCTGTTTTTTTAAGACACCAAAAAGGAAAAAAAAAAAGCGAGTTCAGTTTTTAAATACCTGGGAATTACTCCATCTTGTGATGATAACTGTTTACTTGTCTTTGCAGTTGATAAAGTACAGGACCTTATCTCCTTTCATCCCTTCTCCTTCTAGAGTATCTGAAATTATGTTAGCATGCTACAGTTGCTCCATCAGAGTATGAATGCCTTGACGTGAAAGAGGTAGATTTTCATCCCCCTGGCTAACATGGAAGTCACTGACAATTTGTGCTGTGCCATGTGCTAAAAGATGCCTGGAATGGTAGATGGAGAAAACAGTCTTCATCTCTGCTACTTTGAGAAGAAATACTATGACATAAACACCTAGAAGAAACCTGTGTGTGTTAGCTAAGGCAAGTAAGATGGTGATCCTGTACCCTGTGACTATAGGGCATTTCTGGTAGCACCGAGGCCAAGTTCTGGTGAGGCAGTAGGACAGAGGTGTGGGCTGGCTAGAGTGCGCACCCCCAGCGCTAAGGGACTCGGCATCTCCCCAGCACGCAGCCTAACTGCTAGAGTTGATTCCAGCAGAAGCAAGCAGGCTGATCTGCACTTTATCTCATTCCAGGGCAGAGCTAGGAAGCAAATGCAGGCCAGATTAGGTCAATCAGATTAGATGTGATCAAAGAGAACGATGTCTGCTTAAGGGCTGTCTTTGTGTTGGCGTGTGGTTCGGGCATTTTTAGCACGCCGTCGCAGCTTGTTCTGTAGAGAATTTGCAAATGGCAACTATGAAGTAGCAAGTTTTTCCTTTTTTTTTTAATACAGGTGAAATACTGAGCTGTCAATATGTGTGTCAGTGTGCAATTGCCTAGAGATTGTGTTGTGGTAATCTTAAGTAATAAAAGAATTAGATTGGGGGTAATTAACGTAGCATATAAAATGAATGGTTGCTTTATGGATTTTTCCATTCTGTGTTTTCATTCTTCTTTAGAGAATATGCAAGGCATTGAAGAAAGAGAAATAGAGAGCCCTGGCAGCTTCTAGTGTGTCAGAGACTTTGTTCTGGTCAGTCCGAAGGGGCGCAGTTCACAAGGAAAAAGTCAGATCAATAATTAATGCTCGTCCTTTGGATGATGGATATTGTCTGTATTTAGAAACATCTTAGCTTTCGCTTGAGTACAAGTCACGCAGCATTTTTATTGGTATAGTGAAGAACATCAGTGTTTTTATTCATGATATTTCAAACTTTGCTCTCAGACATAGTTTAGAAATGCGTGACATTCCTTTTGCGTTTCGAAGTGAAAAGTGAGCCAGGGTGAGCAGGAAGAACATTCCATAGCTAAGTGAATCTTTTAGCAGTTTTTTATTGTCATACTTGTTTTTATAGAAGCAATGTTAAACGAGGGCAATAGGCACAGCAAATTAGTTTCTGCCTTATTAAAATAAACAATATGATCAGAATCTGCTTGTTTAGAAGTGGAGTCAGTTATTATCAGGATATGCAACCTTCCTCTTTTGACAGCTTTCTCTCAGACTGTCCAAAATATAGCACCTTCCAGAAACAAAACATATTTTTACTTTTCCTTCCTTCCTAACCACCCCCTTTTCCCAAACAGTGAAATGCTAGTAACCTCATGGAAAATAATTTCTGTGTTTGTGTCCACTTCTCTTACAGTTGGGATATGGCTCCCGTAACTCCTGTATAGTGATTTAGTTCCTATATCCTTGTCATTAAATATATCTCATATTTTTATGTCCCTTTCTTTCAGAATAGAAATAACAGGAAACCCTTTACTGATTATACCTTTCCCTGTCCTCCATCTCATCTTTCCCTTTCCCTGTTTTGAGGAGCAGTATTAATATCCAAGACTTTTTTTTTAAACCTAGGTCTGTTCGTTCCTGTAAGGGAAAAAAAGGTCCCTTTTGTCTTAAACTTAATTCATTTTTGCTTTCTGTTTTGTTTTGACCTGCTTAGAAATAATTACTGTCTGAATTGATACACTTTTTCTGTAATCTTTCTATACTGATAAAAAAGAGATGGGAGCCTAGAATAAAGTTTTCAAGAGATGAGCCTCAAATTTCTTAATGATGTAATATTATAAATGGACATTTCCCTTTTGTAGCAAATAATGTAAATAAAGTGTTACATGATACTGTAAACCTGTTTTGAGGTGGGGGAAGGAGTTGTTTGTTGCTCCTTAATCTAGTGCCAATAGCTAACGGGAACGGCACAGGTTCAGAATTTACCGTTTAGGCAAACCTAAATTTAAGTCCATGCATGTAACCTTAACTCTGCTGACCCTCTGGGGTCATTTTCATGGTTTATATGGGGACAGAGGAGGATCGTATGCCCTGACCTCGTATGCCGCAGCCGTGGCCGTATCGTGCAGCTGGACACAGGCCAGTCACGGGATGAAGATATTATCCCCTTCCCTCCTGCCTCTCAACCTGACGTACACTTGGTTTCTTGCAGAGTGATGAACAACTAGAATCAAAGAGTACTATATGAGGAAAGAGAAACTTTGTGTTCAGAATGCTCTTTAAATTTCCAATTTAATGTAATTTATACCACTGGCTCCCTATAAAGCCTTCAGCAAGTTATCTGTGTGATTCTTAAATCTGCATATGAGAAATGAAAATAATGATGCTTCTTAGTTTTACAGTTTTATATTAGTAAATAAAAGTAATGTTACTGAACTACTGGAATACTGGGTTTGTCACAAGTCAAAGGGGAAAAAATCTCCATGTGCTGAGGTGTCCAGATGAACTGTTTGAGAGTCTCTTTTGGTCTGGAAGAACAACCATGTATTGAGAGAGATTTAAAGATGCTTTTGGCCACTCCTGAATGTTGTGCTGCTTCTCTTGGAGGCACGTGCAGACTCTCCCCCTAGATGTGCTTGTTCATACGAGATGTGAGCGAACATAACTTACCTCACATACCTACTGCAGCAAGACAGAGACAGTCACTTTGGGCTTGAGATGACAAATGGGAAACTTCAGCTCAAACAAACTAATCCCACGTCGTGAGCAGTTGAAGAGGAAATAATGAAGCAAAGGGTAGATGGAGCACAGTGAATACTGGAGTTTAGCAGGTAGAGTCAGTGTCTAGGGAGTAGTTTTTAATAGCAGAAATGAATATACAGTAAACTTTGAGACATTTTCGTGTGTGAGTATATGTTTGACTGGCTAATGCTACACATTCTCTCTAGTATATTTCAAGTATGTAACTGTTAACTGTGTTCTTACTGAAATTTTAATATAAAAGTCAGGGCTTTAAAACTATATGTAATATTCAGACCTCTGCTGCTTAAGGTCATCGTACTGAAACTGAATAAATAAGTCTTGAGCAATTTTTGAGTCTGCAGTAACAGGAAAGTCTTTCTTGTGGGAAAAGAGCTTGAACAGTCAGGTGTGAAGAGTGAATGGAGGGGCTAGCCCACTCTGACTTCGGAGCTGGCTTTCCTGTTGAAGCCATGGTGGGAAGCGTCTTTCCCGGAGCAGGAAGCATGCCGCTCTGCTGCGTTTGCCTGAAAAGCTGAATCCAGTCATTGTGTCACTGCCTTGGCTTGTTTCCTGCTCCAAAAGTACAGAGAAAACTGGAACCCGCTACTCCCTGTGAGTGCAACATCCTCCTCGCAGAGCAGGGAAAAGAAAGGGGAAAACCCAAGGAGGGGAGTGCGCGCATTCACGGTCGGTGCCAGGGCCAGCACGCACTTCCTCACGTGACATGCCACGTGGAGCCTTTCTGCTGACCTTGCTGAAGCTGCTCCCTCGGCAGCAGTTTGAGCTGCATACATAGAGCCACCGTCGAAATTTCTTACTTGTGAGCGAGAGCAAAAGTGCTTTGTAGCTTAATCACAAAACGGGAATAACACATTTTGTATTTAGTAGGACAGAGGGTTGTGACAATAGGCGATGTTCATAATTTGTTGCTGCTTTTACTGTTATTATGGATGTTTGAGGCGTTCAATACTTACTGTCTTCCCTGTGCTGAAGATCTGTGTTCCTGGCAGGCTCAGGTCTAACTGACAACTTAGCTGTGTGCAAAGGGCAGGGAAAAGCACCTAAAACAAGCAGCACAGATGCTCCCCTTGTGCTGTGGCATTTGCTTGGACTTTTTTTTCATCTTGGGAATGGATTTTTGTTCAGTGTTGTGCTACTTTATGTTTCTGAGCAAAGAGGCTCTGCTCTGGCCCGCATGTGGAGCGAGCACCCTGCCGTGTCCCTCGCGCGGTCACCCGGCACGACCAGATCAACCAAGCCAGACTAGGGGACCTTTCTATGCATTGCATACTGTTGTTAAATAGTATAGCAGCCTTCTACTGAGAAATACTGCAGCTTAGAGTCTTACCCTTTTTAGGGAGAAGTTACACCAGTGTAATAAGCACCTACAACTAGGGAAACCTTTTGTGAACTCCTTGTTGACAGATAAGGGGTCAAAAGACATGCATGAACAAGGCCCCTATACAGGTATATTGGGCCTCAGTACAGAGACAGCACTTGTTCATGCACTCAGGTGGTATCTGGGCCATAGCACGTTGGAGGGAATTCTGGAGAAAGAGGTTAATATTGTTTGGACTGAGGGCAGGTGGAGCTAAGAGAAAGAAATAGCAATATGACACAGGATGCGGAAATACTTCTATGGATTAATTTGGTATAGTGAGATAGTTCCTAGCAGTCCTGTTCTCGTAATGCTTTATGTTCAAAAATATCTTATACATCACTAACATGATTTTTTTCTGGGTAAGAAATACCTATAGTTTCTTTAAAAACATGTGTAGTTTCTCTAAAAAAAATAAAAAGAAGTAAAGATAGGAAAAATAAGTTGTAGGTCTCCTAACTATTGTACTCTCTGGTGAATTGAGGGACTGCTCTCTTCCTCACCTCTTCATGAGTTTTTATTTTCTTTGAATGCTCACAGATTTTACATGTGCTCTTAGAAACCATATTCCCTGAGAGTTTTCAGAGGGCTATGGGGCTTGTGTCTGCTGGGATCCAACTCGGAATACGAGACATGTTTATTATGATCTCAGTTGTTCTACAAAGGTCAAAGCACCAGCTTGATGTATGACTCAGCACTCCAGTTACTAGATTCCAGGTAGAATGGAGCCCATAAATAATTTTCACCGCCATTTTTTTCCTTAAAAACAGGCTTTCCTTTTGCACACACTCAAAAATATGCTTGTTTGCTGCCAAAGTGTTAAAATTTAACTGATGAACTTAAAAGTTTCCCTACTTTGTAAATTCAGGGTGAAGAATGGAATTTAATCACTGATTGTTTCTTTGTGGTCTATACTTTGAAATAAGTGATTTAGTATGGATGCCAGCAGAGGGATTTTTTTTTGCTCTTTCTACTTCTTGGCAATTTTTCTCTCATGTTTGGGAAACTACATCTAAGTATATGTAGAAATAAGAGCTGGTCAAAAAGATCAAGACTTTAAAAGCTTACTCCTAATATAGCAAAATACATTAGGAAAGAGTCTGTATAGGCTGATCACAGAATCTTGGAGTTTTTTTGTCTGTTTTATGGTCACCATTAAAGCAAAAGATCACTCGAATTTCTCGGAATCCTGCCTGTTGAATGATTATAATGCTGACACTGTGTTTATCTTCATTTTTACTGAATTTTTTAAGACAATACTTATCTGTTTAGTAAAAGTTTCTGTTGCCTGCCACCAACCAAACAAATGCCTAGCAGTTTTATCTCTTACTGGATTTCTCACTGTTTCTGTGTAATGGTTGAAACACAGTCCCTTCCTTAATATCTTTGTTTTGAACTAAGAAGTTCAAAGCTGGTGACTGGCAATTAAAGTAGAAATAAAGATAAACCTTTTTGATTAACAAAGTAATGCATTTGAGTTTGGTCTGTGTCTCAGGAGTTTTATATGAAAAAGAAAATAAAATGTTCAGTTTGAGTTCAAGTAGAAAAGGTCAGAATCAGTAGTTGTCAAAGCTGGCTCTTGCTGTGTGTTGCTTTGGCCTAGGCAAACAAATGTTCTGCTAAGGTGGAAAAAGTAAATTGAAACCCTTTTCTCCTTTGTAAGTCCTGATCTAGACTAGGTCCCAATCCTGGCCAAGCCAAGGGGTGCTTGCTCAGAGGGAGGTAGGTTTGCGCCCTGTCCTTATGGTGCAGGCTGGCTGTTCTTGGAAAGCAACCTCAGCATCCTGAGCCGAAACACTTGCACGAGGAAGTTATTTAAAAGAGTACACAATTCTCTCCCTTTTCCTCTTATTATTGAGTGATTTTTTTTTTCTGACCCCAAACATTTTGGATTTTTTTCAGTGTTTACTGAATACTTGGCTCCAAAGGACATTCAAACTTCTAATGTAAGATCAATTCCTGTGACAACTAAGGGCTTGGCGTTTTTTTAAAAAACAAATAAGATGCCTTTTTGGTTCGGAGAGCTACATGATTTGCAGAGATGTCTTGCTGCTTTATACTGGAGCTTGAGGCATTGTGTTACTATAAATGGATGTTTTTAAACTCTTAAGTATAAGCTTAGAAGGATATAGGACCATACCTATACATGGTGTAGTTATCTTACTGTAAATGTATGCGATTGCTGTATGTTGATTTAACTCCAGCTGCCTAAGTTATCCTACTGTGACTTTGAATGTGGATCAGCTGTGTTTGTCTTGCTCTCTGTACTGCGCGGGTTCCTCTGGATTTGATCCCTGACTTTGTGCCTGTCCCGGGTTAGCGTGAGGAGCCGCCGGCAGTGGCAGTGTTGGCCTTGCAGCTTCTGCCTTGGCCTACCGCGTCCCTTTGGGCTTTGTGCATTACCTGCTGCGTGATTAGGTTAAGGACAGGGCTAAAAGAGTACCTTTAACAAAGGAGTACCCTTACAAAAGTACCCTTAACAAAAGACAACCCAGAGCTCATAAATTGTAAAGGTAATGTAATTGTGAGTTAATTTGGTGTGTTGAATAAAAAAAGAGGTAATGGTGTCTCAGCAGATAAGTCCTGGCCATTCTTTGGAAGTTAAATGAAGGCCATTTGCTTGTTCAAAGATGTGTATGGCCACCTCCCATGACAAAACTCAAGTTTTAATTGATATGAAAAACTTCAGCTACTTTGATCTCCTTGCTCTCCAGATAATATATCTTGTTGCACTAATTTCTAATTGTTTCTGACTTCCCGTAATGAAAGGAGGTTTCAGGAGGTATTGTCTCCAGTTGGAAAATTTAGGATTTTCCATTAACTGGTAGTTCAGCACCGTTTACGTTAGCAGTAATAAAGCACGTAGCAAGGAGAGGGTTGAGCTTTTGCTTCAAAACTTGTTGTTCAAAAGCCCTTGCTCGCATTATGCCTCTGTCTCTCTTGCTGCACCAGACGCACTGGTGGTAATCCTGGGTAGACGACTGTTGCAGAAGCTGACAAGGAAAGTCCGTCACTTCCTACCTACAAGCTCAGTTGGCTTCCCTGCATTTGGGCTTTTTGTTTTTACAAAGAATTCTTCAAAGCAAAAGGATAAATTGCATTCTGTAAAATATTCCTGTAACATGCTAAATACATTGATACCGGTAACGGATTCCATTAGTGTGCGCTATATTTTGCAAACAATTCAAGGGAGCGCCTTAAGAACACACACAATCATTTTTGTACAAGTAGTCACTCTCCATTTTATAATATTTTACTTTTTGAAAATGATTATCTTGATTTCTAGATTTCTTGTAAGCTGCTCTCCCTGTCTGCCATGCAGAACACGAGTTAAGAATCCTTTCTCTGGACAGCACCGTCCTCTTACATTTTGCAATGCATTAGAGGTTGAATGTTTCACAAACTTTATTCTTCTGTGATTTAAAGTGTGGGTTTTTTATTCTTTTTTTTTTCTCCCCTTTGTCTATATTCTATCCTGTAATTGGGAGTGTTTATTACAGCTCTCGATCTGTAGCCAGCTGATTCACTGCTAATCACCTGCACGAGACTTTCTTGCTGACGGCTGCAGCAGGCAGCTTTGCCTGAACATCTCTGCTCCGAGTGGCGTCCGAGCACCAGGATCACAAGTGACGTCAGTTGCCTGTGTCAAAGGTTTCTGTTGTCTTTTTCTCCAAAGACCCCGAACCTGACCTGCTCAGAGGCCATAAGGCTCTCAAAATGATCGCTCCCATTTTGCCCCGAGGCAATGTGTGTGGCTCTCCTGTGTGCCGCACGGCACTTGCAAGCAGTTTCTGAAAGGTCCAGGCCCTGTTGTGGCAGTACCCAAAGCATTATGAAGAGCTTGCTTACACACAGTGCTGTTTTGAAGAAGAGAGGGTGTAAATTCCCACTACTAGAAAAGACTAAAAGTAAGTTTTCAGGATTGAAATGTGAGGGATGTATAGGGAACTAAGATTAGGCAGAATATTCAGAGAAGTACTTAGATTGACTTTTTTAGTGTTTAGCCCATCTTATTTATTTTATTTTTATTAACTTGGTATTTGGACCTTGAGTTTGAATGTGAACTAGGTGACATTTGGGGCAACATTAAAAGAACAGTTATGAGAATCATCTCTCGCACCCTCGGATAGGGCCTGGTTGACGGCCACAGCTGTGCAGCAGCAAGTTACCGTTAGTCTGAGCATGGACTTCGTTTCCCTTGGAAGCTGTTCTTTGAGGGTATTTGTTAGTGTGTTATTTTTAAGACAGGATGGTTGGAGGTGGCTGTTCCTGGTGAGAGCTGTGGGCAAGGAACCAGGGGCTGTGGTGGCCCAGACCTCGGCCCAGACCCAGGCCTTGCGACACGGCCATGGGGAGCAGCGGCTCTGGCACCTGACGCCTTCCCCGCTCATCCCTCCTCAGCCGGCAAAACTGGTGGCTCTGCCCAGAGCCAGAGTGGAGCAGGCGGCCAGGACAGCCTTAAGATTTTTATTTTTAATTGAAGGCAGAGGTTTTTTGTTTGCTTTTTAAGTTGTATGAGGCCTTGAGCTACTTTGCAGCACAAACGTCAGCATGAAAGGGAGGGGAGGGTGCTGGCCCACAGGCCGAGGGGAGGAACATCTTTAACTGACACGAGGGACATTTCACTTTGTGAAAACAGAACCTCCTTTGCTGTGGGGCTCTAGACCAGTTACTCATCCTCCCTGGAGCTTTTCTGCATTTGTGAGATGAGGAGAGTAACAGATGAATTAAAACAGGAATCATGAGACACCTATTTATTAAAACCGTTTAGCCTTTCAGTTTGTGAGCAGTGCTCTGAGATCCTCAAGGGAAAGTCACTACTTACGAACTAGTTAGTGCTTTCACCCTTGTGTGTTTGGCTGTTCAAGCAATAACAATTTTAATTTCATTAAAAAAAAAACTTTAGACCCAAAGCCAACCTGCAAGTTTCTGGAGTTAAATTCACCATTACCCTCTTAAACCGCTGCAAAGTTAATGGCTTTAATACGTGGCTTCAGTACCAGGTGCTTGCACTTTGGCAGTGCAGCTCCTGAACTGCATTGCAGCATTTTAATACCAGAGGTTAAGTGAAAGCGTGGACCTAATACATACTTTCAGACTTGATTCAGAAGTCTTTATTTCAGTTTAGCTTTACCTCAGTTTCCTCATACGCTTTCTTTGTTTGATAAAGCCGAATACACCCACATACATACACAGGCAAACCACGAAGCTATGAACATTCTAGGGTGTCTCTCTCAAAGGCTGGGAAGGAAGGGATTGATACTCCTGCCGCTGAACCTGTGTGCTGGCTAGTTACCAAATAAATGTGCAATTAATGAAATGTGAAACTTAATGTTTAACCCTGGGCAACTAATAGTGTGAATTATCTTGAAAATATCCCTTTTAGGTAGATTTGCACGCTTTGTTTCTGCTGGTAGCAGAGAGACTTCGAAGAGTATGTGAGCAGTTAAGATTTTTGTTAGACGGTGTAATACATAAAAGAGGTAATAGTCTGGTAAAGGTGGAGTTAAAATTCTCCTAAAGGTGCATACAGACCCCTTAAATGCTGCAATTTGACTTACATGGAACTCATGGTAATCTTCACTTGGATGTGTCTGATTTAAGACTAAGTGACCTAAATAACCATCTTCCATGACTTAACTTTCCACAGAACTGAGAGGTTCAAGAAAGGTATAAAGGAGCCTCGGAGAAAGCACTGCTTTTGGTTTGTGCCTGTATATCTTTCTGAAAATTTCTTTTTGGGAAAACTACAATTTAAAAAGTAAGAATAAAGTATGTGAACAAATTTTGCCAGTTGCTTTTCTCCTTTATTGTTGTAGGGGTATGAACCTAAACAATTCGCCCTTATTTCAAAAATCAGGTACCCTTGTGTTGGACTGTCTAAGAGAACCTAGAGTAATCATTATTATAAATCTCTAGATGAGTCAGAAATGTTATGTAATAGAATAAAAACAAAGGCAAATTATGGAAATAGCCATAATAAAAATCTTAAATTTCTGGGTTTTATGTCAAATACTAAATCTATGAACCATGGTGTTTGGGACATGCAAAGGCTATGTGGTGGGAAACTAAATGAGGGCACACATGTAGTGAACCAAGCATCCTGCTGTTTGCTGTCAGCCAGTGCAGGGTTTATGTGTGCTAGAAGTGTGGGCTTCTCTTTTGTGCTGAAAGAGCTAACCTCTGATGCAGCCCCACTCTTTGACTTGCCCTGGGTTCAACCCGGGCAAAGCAATGGCAGAATCTGGGCTACGCTGGGGCTGAGCACCCTCAGTTAAGCTGCCTGTAGGCGTCTGTTTGTACTACTGTGAAAATCCTTAGGGATAGCTGTGCGTGCCCCTGAGGCTCAGAGTTTATTCTGTTAACGTGCATTTGGTTTTGTCAGTACTAATTTCATGGTTGATTTACATTTCAGTTGTAAAGTAAAAAGAAACTATTTGGATTTTTTCTTAAGCTTTAAATAACTGGAACTTAAGTCTTGGCAGCATAGCTGATTAGCCTTGTAATAGCATCTTTGAGATATTAATGTACGCACTACCTTATCTCTTGCTTTATCTGACCTTTATCTGTGAATTTTAATATCCTTTGTGGTTACTAGTGACGTGCTTCTGTTGTAGACAGCAAGGGATTTTGGCTCCTGCTTATATCTCTTGTTTTATCCCCATTCAGTCTGTTCTGTCCTCTCAAAGAAATGACTGCATCAAGCCCTAAAACACAAGATGATAACCCATAGCCCAGGAGCAGGATAGGAAATGAGCTGTTAGCTCAGTGATCAAGTCGCCGGTTCCATGTGCACTGTTACTGTTCTCATGCCTGCAGACAGCTATGAAAGCTGACAAGTGAATTACTCATCCCTGAACAGATGCAGGGAAAATATATATATATATTTCTGTATAAATCCCCTTTCCAACATAATTTACTTCTCTAGGACCTATCTAAAGTATTGATAAAGACTGAAGAACTGGGGTAATATTTAGGCCTGAGGCTGGTTATGGCATATACTTGTGGGTGTGCTAAATCCTTGGACGTACGGCCATGGCTGTGGCCTCACTCTACCTGCTGTGCTGTTCCCTTTGTCACAGTTGCTTGCACTTTTTGTACACAGAGCTGTGCTGAGCACCAGTGTTATTAGCTGCCACAGCTTGGAGAAATGCAGATGAATGCAGAATCTTCAGTCTTCAGCAGATTACTCTGCTTGGTTTTTGTCTTTTTTTACCCTTGATTTGACTTTCAGGGATGGGAAATAACCTGTTTTCTCTGTGAATGGTTTATATTCATGTGATTCTACTACAGTCTGTTCATAGTTTAAAGTAAGTAAAAAAGTAAGTTTTTTTTTAAGTAGGAGTCAGAGCGGAAGGGAAGTTCTGCATCTTGGGCAGGAGGTGTCTTTAATTACGAGAGGCAAGGAGCAGTTCGGTTAAGGTTCATTATGATTTTTCACAACCCAGCCAAGCCTCATACGTCGTGATAATAGGGCTCGTGATACCAACACTGTGAGACACTCTGCAGAACTGATCTTTTCCCTGCATTACCAAAGGAATTGCTGGCTTCCAGATTGCCACTGCACTGCCTCTGCCTGTCTGCCATGGTAATCTGGGTTTAACTTTCACATCGACAGGTGCTTTAAGTATGGGATCCTCATCCTTCTGTAGCCAATAGAGAGAGTGGAAGCAGCACTTCTGGAGTGTGGCTCGTCTCCTCGTACGGGCATTAAAGGAACTGCAGGTCTAGTCGATGATGGTCATCAACTCCAGCTTGAGTATAGGTAATTTTCATAAAGTTAGGTAGATCAGGCCCAATCTTCAATGCCTGGTAAATGTGTCAAGAGCAGCTCTATTTATTGCTGTCTCAGTCTCTAATCCTGCCAACTCTGCTACTCTATCAGTTTATGTGACCCTAGTATATTTTAAAGGTTTAATTTCATGGATGAACTGTGGCTGAAGTGAGCAGTGAAACATTCTTACTGTATACCCAAACACCTGCAGTGTTTTACTTTAGATATGCTGGTAAATGATTATTTATATAAGCAACCATCTTCTTTATTGATTCAAATGACTCACCTGAGCCGGGCTGCAAATTCTGCATTTGGAAATACTGATGTTTTGTTCGTATTGCCTCCTCCTCTTGAAAAGTGCTGAGATAAAAGATCTTGCAGGTGCAGAAAGTAGAAGGACTAACTGTAATCCAAGAGTCAGGATTGGCCAAGTGTCATCTTGTCTTGCTGTCATGTGTCACACTGCTTGGGATGCGAAGGGGAGGCCTGGGATTCCCGTTCGCAAGTTCTGCTTAGCAGCCAGCCTGAAGTCATGCTGCAGAATATCCTTATAATGAGAGCATTCTTTATTTGGATGCAGTGGGTATAATTTGTTCCCTTAAAGAATAGTACACGTGTTTCATCCTGCTCTGAGCACTGCTCATAGCAATTGTAATTTGTAAAAATTTGCTTTCTTTCTGAAGTTTGGTTTTGCTGACAAATTAAATTCAAAATTAAAACAAGAAACTGAGCTTACACTTGTTGGCTGCCAGGATGCTTTCCCCCAAAAAATGCCTAACCTAAGTGCAAAGTTCTCACCAGGAACTCATATCCGCTTCTTTTATAGGAGCTGTTTTAATGAGCCACCTGAAGGCAGAGAGTAAGGAAAATTACTTCCTTTTTTTTTTCCATCAGGATTATCACTCAGGGCAAGTGTTTTCAAACAAACATTAGAAGTCTCTTGCTTTGCTTGCAGTCTGCAAGGAGGGCGTGTGCAGGAGCTGCTTTTTCTTCTGTATATAACTTATACCCAGTTTTTATGAAATGCATAGAAATATTTCCATGGTACTAAACTAATACATATGTATGTGGCAGTAGATAGAATTACTTTAATCAAACAATGTGAGCCCTGTAGCAACTTAAATTTGGCAGCAAAACGCACTGGAGGTAAAACTAACAATTAATTTTCAAGGTAAATAGGTAAAGCTAAGCAACACAGCAAGAGGATTTGTTTATTTACGTGTAAATTACGCACTACTACCCCTAGTCATAAATATTTTAAAAATTACTTGAAAAATGCATTGGCATTTTTCTCTGATTTTTTTTGGTTTTGTAAAATATTCTCTGGAATGTTTTTGTGCTGAGCATAAGATATTGTTGCTAAGCACACTTGCAGTCCTTGTCCTGCACGCAGCCACATCTCTCTCTGACCTGTAGGAATAGGTTTTCCTGAGCAGTGCAATGGGATATGGCTGAACTGTGTCTTCTGATTGAGGAACTACAAAGGGCTCGTGGGTCTCAGCATGTAGAAGCCCTTTATTATATCATCCTACGGCTGCTGTGTGTTCTGTTTTTTTCCTGGAAGCAACATTTTTTTCCTTCTCTTATAAAAAGGAAGAATTTGAAGTTTTTAGCACTTGGAGGGATCCTAGTGGAACTGTGTAATTCTCAACCACAGAATCTGCTTTTGTGGCTGCGCCTGTTCAGCTGTTGTTTAATCTCTGGCTTTGAGATCTTGCACGATGGGATGGTGCTTATTGGTATTGGACTAGAGAGAAGGTAGAACTTCTCACAAATATTACTCCATGAAGAAAAAAAAAACAAAAAAATGAAGGTAGCATTCAATAACAGGTCTATCTTCAGTCTGCTCTTCTGGGGAGTTCTGCAGTTTTATCTTCTCTTCCTGCGTTGCCTGTAGGCTGGAGGCTGTCGCATTGGGTTAGACACATGATGACCCTTTCAGAAAGTAGAGCCCCCTTGATATAGTCCAGGTCTAGGGGAGACTGAGGCTGGCGAAGTCTCAGCTGCAGAGGACACAATGTAAGCAAGTAGCGTGGGTTTGTCAAAAACACTACCAGCCCTCCATGCTCTTGCATAACTCAGTAATTTTCAATATTTCTAGTCTAGCATAGTCTATTTGGTTGCTTGTTTGTTTATTTCTTAAGTCTATGTCTATCCAAAAAGTTACAAGTATACTTTTACCTTTCCTATGGATCAGGAATCCATTGCAATGAACACCATTGCAATATTATTAAAATGCAGTTATGATCCCTGTATGAGGTTGTATTATCTAAATGGCAATAAACTAACCTTGCACATATTTCATAATTCATTCTGGAACTGTTAAAACTGCATTTCTTTGAAAAAATATACCTTGGAAGTGTCTACACGGATGCCTGCAGAACTGCTACAATGATGTTTAGCCTGAGTCCCTGGGCCAGATGATACCCCTCTCCGACAGTGTGGAAGAGAAACTAGATAACTTTGTGCTCTCCTTATCAGAAATAATCAGGCACGCAGGACACCATTCTCAAATGCACTCTGGAAGGCAGAATTTTTGTTTTGTTTTGTTTTCACTAGAGTCTTGAATTTTTTCAAATTCAATTTTGATTTTCTAACCTTTACAGACCACATTTACATGTGAATGGTGGTCCCAGGACAAATTTAGAGTAAAACTGAGTGAACACTGTATCTCAAGACTTTCATGTATTCTGTGTCAAATTTATGAAGTACTAGATTTATGTAATCATGTACATAGCTATATAGGCATGCTCTTCTTACAGTCACATGTGATCAGTTGTGGTCATGGTCCGTGGCAACATGTTGTTATAGTCAGTGCTTCCACGGAGAAATAAGCTTGAGAAGTATGAAAAGATGTGCATAATGCTCCACAGCTTCTCGTGGTTTCTCTTTCTGCAGGGCTGTGCCTTTATTAGCATGGAGGCAAAACGTGGTGGGTACGATGAGCGGAGCAGCCGTATCAGATCAGATCAAAGTTCTGTCTATCTTTGTATCCTATCTCCAAGAGTTCACGTCAGTAGGAGAATAAAAGAACTGGGCAAACACACCGTGATTCTTTCCTGGATTAACTTACCAGCCTTCAGCAAACTTTAGTTCAAGGACTTCCAAGGCCAGAGGTGCTATTTCTGCAGTTGACAACACTTCTCTTTTTAATGTGCTTGGGCTTATTTTTGTGGGAAGAATAAGTTAAAATCAGATTTAAGTAAGTAGGTACTACCACAATTGAATCAGATATGTAAGGGGATTCCCTAGTACTTCTTGTTTCGCTGTAACTGCTTGGCAAAACAGAACACTAAATCGATGCTTAAGTAAGTTTTGTTAAATGATTTTCAGCCCCCGAATGCTGCAGCTGGCAGGACCCAGCGGGTGCAGGGCCCGTCCGTGGCCTCCAAGGCCGTTTCCTGATGGGCATCCTGGAGTGCTGGGATGCAGCATGGTCTGCACAGCCGCTCTGCCTCATGACCAGAGGCACTCAGCATCATAGATGTGGACATTATCTTGGTGGTGCTTCGAGCAAGCAAAGGGAGAATGGTTTTTTGAAGGAACGTTGCATGCAGTCCGCAGCATGTCAGAGTGCAGCAGGTCTGGGCAGTTGCTTCCCGGCTAGGGCAGGGAAGCAAGCGCACATGTGTGTGTGGGCACATGTGAGCATGCCAGTGCAGCTGCTCTCGTTACGGAGCGACCTCTTTCCTCGTGACGAAGCCCTTGCGCCTTTGCTCCGGTGCTGGCTATGCAGGGAGCTTCTCATTTTGCTGCCCTGCAGCCTGGGAAGGGTGCCCTGGACATTTTTTTCATCTGGTCACATTTGCATGCAGGATATCAGCCCTAAGACTCCTCTTTGAAAAGTATTTTCAAATAGATGTGTAATTTCAGGTGCGTGTTTCTTTTTTTTTTTTAATGGTGAAGAGGGAAACATGGCGCAAAAGCAACTTTGGTTTAAAAACAAGTGTATACATACCCTAAATACATTTGCTCACTGAATTTAACACAAGAGTATGTCCTTTTTTTTTGGGGGGGGAGGGCTGTTCAGTGTTGGGGTTGAGCAAGAGATTCCTTTTTCTTTGAATCCATCCTTACTTGCAAAGTATACGCGAATACTGAAATCCTCTGTCCTTCAACCTGCCTTAAAATTATTTTCAAGGAGCTATATTCGTAAGACTGTGCAATGCAGAGAACTGTGGTAGATAAACTTTGAAGGTTAGGGGGTTTTTGTTTCTCTGTTTTGTATGATAATGTTTTGATGGTAGACCTTGATGCATTTTAAAGGAATAGCTCAGCTGTGTGTAAGTTTAAAAAATAAAATAAAATAAAATAAAATAAAATAAAATAAAATAAAATAAAATAAAATAAAATAAAATAAAATAAAAAGGAGTCAGACTTTTATATTTCCTTCTGTGTGTCTGTAATTTTCTTCTATGTGAAGTAAAAAAGCTTCCTTCTAGATACAAATATTCTTTGAAACTGAAAAGTAAACCTAGAGTTTACGAAGGCTATTTAGTCTCTAAAGGCTAATGGGACCACAAAAGAAGCAATTTACACAGAATCACAGAATGTTTGAAGTTGGAAGGGACCTCTAGAGATCATCTAGTCCAACTGCCCTGCTCCAGCAGGGATACCTGAAGCAAATGTCACAGGGTTTCAGGGTCTGAAAGGGCAGTCCGAGGTCCACAGCTCTGCATTGTTGAGTCTGGTCTGCCAAGTTACCAGCACTCTTGCATGAATTCAAAAAAAGTGTGTGATACAACAGGAAAATTCACTCTGCCATGATCTAGTGACTAGTAGGTATTGCAAATGTTCAGTGAAATAAATGAAAAGTTAAGCAATGACCTGGTGACCATCAGTATAAACTTTCAGTATTAGTGTTGCTCTTTGTTCTGTACAATTATATTTTAAACTAATGTGGGAATATGAATATTGCTGTGGATTCAAACAATTAAAATGGAAGCAGGGTTAATGAGTATATCTAGCTTACTTCTCAGAAGGATTTTTTTTTTTATTTATTTCAGCTCTGAGAAAGCAATACCATAAATTCCGTCTGTTGTGATTTAATGGAAAAGATATGTACTATTACACAGAAGTAAATGAAGTTCTGAAAAGAATTCTTGAGAGTGATAGCCTTTAAAGTATATATACTGGTGGCTGTTTTCCACCCTGAAAAGAAGAAAGGTATTTTGTTTATCTGGAACAACAGTGTTTATGTGGCAGGCTTAGTCTCTTGACTTCCCATATACGGCAAATTTCACTGAGTCTGTGTCTACTCCAAGGTATTTCTTAAAAAAAAAAAAAAAAAAAAAAGAGGTCCTGTTCTTGCCACTATCATTTTTGTGTTTACATTGATGACTGCAGTGGGTGGATTGCAGTAGTCTGGATTCCAGTTTGGCACTGTTATTCTGACTTTGCTTGAGAGATTTCTGTGGTTCTTGGGTTTGAGTGTGGCTGGCTTATCTGCACTGCTTGTAGCTTTGTTGTACATTTTTTTCATGGTAGCACCAAATGTGGTGGAAAAAATGCCAATTCTCCTTTAGAAGGAGACTATAGAGCATTTGTAAAGGACTGATCTCTGTTGTACCATAAAAGCAAGTTGCTTTTCTCACTCAGGCCTATACACAAAACTAGTGCAATGTAAATACTTTATGACCATCAATATGTTTTAATTGTGCTATGTAATAGAAGAGTACGTTGGAAAGTTTGCATCCTATGCATATTTTGATCATTTTCTTACAAAAACTACTATATTGCCAAGGGCGAAGAATATACTTTACATTTCAGTGTTTGGAATGCAACAGTCACAAGTTGAAAATCTTTCTAAAATATTACTTGCAGACAGGGTCATGTTTTAGTTAATTTTCTATGACTTTTTGTGGTAGAACGTAGAAGAATTTTCTTCCTTGCTAGATCAGTCTCAAAATATACTACTTATATGTGCTGGCTTTACATAGGGCAAGTGTATGTGTGAACTAGAGGGGGTTTTATGATTTCAGAGTTGTCTTCAGTTTAGGCAGGGGTTGTAGGTCTGCATCCTGGATCTCTGCTACTTTGTGAAAACTGCAAATTCTACTAAATAAAATTTGCCAACCTCAAATCTAAACCGATCCTTCCTGTTTGAGAGCAGAAATGAGACATGAATCTCTTTGCTGGCTCCTACCACGCGCTTTGGTGGATCTGAGCTCTGAGTCAGCTCAGCCCGTGGCAGAGGCTCCCTGGAGCCCGCTGAACTCGTGCCTCTCTGCAGCTGGGCGCAGGGATCTGTGCTGGAGATGTGCCACACATCCACAGGTGCCTTCTCGGGCCTTCCAGCACTTTTCGGGGTGGCCCCTGGCTGCTTCTAGTAGCCAGGGTGGACTCTGTGAGCCTAAAGCGACTGGATGGTGGTCCTAACCGCAGCGCAAACAGCGCTTGCCCTTCATGTTCAGAGTGATGCAGAGCATAATCCAGGAAAACTAGCAGGAAACTTTGCTAATTGTTTTGGACACCAATGGCCTGTTTCTGTGTTAAAAGCAGGGTCTTACCTCACAAAGAAACCTGTTTGGACCAGGGCAATGAAGAAGCAATCAGATTAGTGGCTGCTCTCGGTACTTCTTTTTGTTTTATCAGTGGGGAAGCAAAGGGCAAGTGGAGTTTGAGGGACTGATTCTGTATTAAGTGCTCTTTGTGAAGATGTGTGATTTATCTGTGCAAGAAATAATTTCATTCAGTAGGTCTTGCTCTATGTCATGCCCAAAACCCAATACAGTACCAGAAGAGGGCAAGACTAGAAGAACAAGTTTGATGCTTTTTTTTTTTTTCCGGATGATTAGATTTAATAATCTAAGACATTAAGACAATAGAGCGTATGCATATGTTGTCCTTTTGAATATTGTATTTTGTTGTGGGAAGAGTATTTTTTCTTGCTGCTGTGCGTGTAAAGACTTTTGTGAGCATGTAGATATCAACATGGCCTGGAGAAATGCCCTTGTCAACAGCAAATGCAAAACTTACAAGAAACAGAAGGGTAATGTTTGCAATAATTGCTTCTACAAAACAGTTAACAATGCATTTTAAAATGAATTTTGTTTGTTAAAGTTTCTCTGATAATCGTCCAAACTTGAACCAACCAGTCAAATGCCCTGACTCTTCACACACTCATCATTTAACAGTACAGAAATAAACGCAGAAATTATAGTTCTGCGCTGTACAAAACAGCTCCCAGCGCCACTGTGGGTTGTGCGGTGCTCATCAGGTGTGCGCAGCAGCTCCTCGCGGCCCCTTGAAGTGCTGGGCTGTGTGCGGGCGGCAGCGCAGCCCCGCTGCTCACACGGCCATCGTGAGCAGAGCAGCACTTGGTGGGTCTGGCGCCTCACGTCTATGTTGGGTCATGTTGGCTAGGAAGGAAGTAAAAGGAGAATTGGACACCTTCTGTACAACAGAATATTATGCAGGTTTCCTTCCTCTTTGATGGCAAAATGTGATCTCCACAACCCTATGGGGGAGGGGGATCATCTTCCCATAGAGCACTCTAGAACTGGGGCCTGAGGGAGCATCTGATCTCTCTTACAAGGATTTCTCTTTGTATATAAACGCTAAGTGCACATATGAAATGGTAGTTATTATTTGGGAATGAGTTTTTAGAGTTCTAAAGTTTAATTAATGTCAACTTACTTTTCACCAAGTTATCAGAAAAAAATATATTGAATGTCAAGAATTATTAGTAAGGGAGCCAAAAAACATCATGACATCACTGTAGAAATTCAAGGTTGCAATTTTAGTCCCCCAGCTCAAAAACACAGAGCAGAAGTGGAAGGAGAGGTGTGGAACAGCTTCCCCATGAGAAATGACTAAGATGAGCAGGGCTCTTCACCTTGAAAAAGAAGTGACTGGGTCAGGGTGTAGTAGGAGGTGCGTGGAGAGTGGGGAGCGTTTGCTCCTTCCACAGCAAGAAGTGGGGGGCAGCAATGTAACCACTAGGTGACAGATTCAAAACAAGCACAAGGAAGTGGCTTCTCACATGTGTGTAATTAGGCTGTAGAGCATTAGACTGTGGATGCTGCGGGATGTCATAGATGCCAGACCTTTACAAGGGTTCAAAAAACAGACCGATGAGTTCACAGAAAAAAAATCTAGTAAGAACTATTAACTACAAAGAGACTTTTCCTGCCTCAGCAAGTCCCTAGCTGAAAGTTATTAGAAGTTCTTATAGGGTAATATTCTTGGGAAGATTCACTGCATGCTTACTTATATTTTTGCAGTCATCCTGAAGTAGCTGCTGTAAGTTTGAAGCTATAAACTGGACATAGGTGGGCCTTTGGCCTGACACCAATATGACCATTTCTGTGCTGTCTCTAACATTCACTGTGGATTTAAATATGATGTAACCTTTGCAGTCTGCTTGTTTCCTTTTCTTGCCTCTGAGAGTCCCTACTGCATATCCCTGAGCTGCCTGCTGGCTGCAGCCATCCCCAGCCAGCCTCTCTGGCCACCCTACGTGCAGTTCAGCACTGGGAGCTCGCAGAGTAAGTTGTCTGAGTAATGAGCTCGTGGCTAGGCAGACACGCTTGTTATATACGGTGAACACACAGACGGGAATTCTTTCATAACATCTCGATTATGAAAAGATAGTCATGATATTTATATCCCCTTACTTGTAACACTGTCATATCGTGTGTTGCAGGGGGAGGTTATTTTGGATTTTTACAAAACATCTTTCTAGTTTAACAGCGTATTGTGTGCAGCTTTTTTGAACATATTTTTAATAGAACTTTAAATCTTAAAAAAAATGTTTTTCACCTGACATGCAGTAGATATTAAAGTCGTCTCAGTGTCACAGTTGGAGTAGATTTTTAGTGAATTGTCTGAAATGTATTAGCCTAGCAAGCTCAAGAGGTTTCCATGCCAGCTCGTATGCAAGTGCAGGCTGTGAGAGGGTTTTATGTTGGCTGGTGCTGAAGGGCAAGCTTTGTCATGAATAAGTGTTGTCTAGAGCTGCTGAGATCTCAAGTGCTCTCTTTACAGCTGAAGCAAGTGCCTGGAGAGCTCCAGGCTTTCGGCAACTTCCCTATTTCCCAGCCTTGGTAAGGCCTGGTGTTACAGTAATTTCCTGGAGCGGGATGAGATTTCCTTTGATATCTGTCTGTGCTTTCCTACATCAGAAGACCTGCACATCCTTCCTGGTAGGCACAGAGCACGCTGCTGCAGGGGTGAGAGCACCGCGGGTGTGAAGTAATACACATAATGGTAACCACGAGCTCTGCTTTTTATAGCACAGCTCTTTTCAAACATGAACATTTCCATACAACTTATTTCACGTTGCAGGGCATCGTATTTCAAAAGACAGTACCGTAGCAAGCCAGTAGGTAGTTTATGAGATTACTTTGAAATTAATAAAGTGATTAAAATGTTGGCTTTGGGTAGTGTAATTTCTTGCTGAAGTGATTTCTTAGGTTTACAGATAATTTTGTTGAGAACAGTGTTATTTTGTAGAAAGAACTGATGCTACAATAAGAAGGTGTACATTAATCACTTGTAGTGTTTTAGTGATTTCCTTTAATTTTACCTTTCCCTTAGAATTCACTTTAACATACAGAACATATGGTAACAGTTTGAATTATAACAATATATACATTGTGATATTAGGTATTCTTTGTGTATTTTGTTCATGCCATGGGGTCTCTCATAAAATATTTTTCGTATAAAAAAGCAAAATAACTATGTATTCACAAATAAAATGCATCATACACCTAAAGTACACATTTTAAAGACAGAGCAAATACCTTTTTAATGGTATATTCTCTGCTCTTCTGCCTTTCTGAGTGCTGAAATTGTATTTCTTTGGAGACCTGGCACAGGTGAGATTTTACAGTTGGTATATGTGACTCTGGACTTTGCTCCAGGTGCTTGATAGTATTTTTGCATGGAGAAAATAGTATAAACAGGCCTGAGACCTGTTGCTTTCAATACAATAATTTCAGAGAGAGAAATAGCAGCTGATTTTTTTGTTGTTGTTGTGCTTTGTTTTTTATCTTTGAGGTGGGACAGGGTAATAAATTTTGCATTTTGTTTATGATGCTGTTATCCTATAAACCTAGTTCATATTCACATTCAAGTGATGGTAGATGGCACTGGGGGAACTCACACGTGAGCAAAGGGATTCCTCGCACGTTGATGAATAAAGGCTCTCATGGATGTTGCTCATGTTGAAATTCTTGCTAGCCAGTCAATTCTGTATTTTGGTAATCTATAGACATGGCAGAAGGTCAATCTTTTCCAAATGGCTCTTTGATTTGAGCTAAATATTGGGAAGAGTCCTTGAGCCCAGACTGAACCAAGGTCTGTCTGGATTGGGGACTTTTTTCTTGAACATTTTATAAATTCTCACAGATCAAACAGTGCAGCTTCTTCCTTACTGGGCAAAAGAAGTGATTCCTGGGAAGTTAGCGATGGAATGCCTCTGGGGAAAGAGTCCTCGTGCTCCTGGGGAGCAGTGTTAGTTTCAAACCTGCTCTCACCCTGCTTGTGTGACTGCTGCTGTCTCTGCTGATAGCAAATCTTTACCCAGGAAGCAGAGCCTGCGGCCTGAAATGAATCTGTTTCATAACAACCTACAAGATGCACTTGGAACAGAAGTGTTCCAAGAGCGCAATTAATACCGTGCCCTTTTCAAAAAAAGATCAGCACTTTGTAAAAGAAAGAACCCAAATAAAATACTCAACGTAAGCAAACAATAAAAAAAAATGTTCTCAAATTTAAAGTGCTCCAAAGTCATCTCAAGTTCACGAACCAGCCCCGCTGCTTGATGTCAGCGCAAGCCGGCGGAAGCCTGTGGTTTGTTAGTTAACTGCTGCCGTAGGTCGGGCACTTCTCGCCACCGGCGCGCGCGGACAGTGTGAGTGCAGCGGCCTTGACCTGTGCAGCGGGTGAAGACCCTGCCCAGGCTCCTCGAACCTGTGCCGAGCTCCTGCAGGCCTTCCCGACTGGAGCTGCCAGGGAGCAGGGTTTGCAGAGAACGGCAGCCCTCGCTACTCCCAGGCCACTGCGTGGCCCTCAGCGTGAGGGCAGGAAGAGAGCGCCCGTCCCGCGACGGGGAAGCTGCTGCTGCTACTGCTGGAAAAGGAGAAAATAATGTTATTGCCTCATGCCGCTTCACCATGTGACCGCTTACAGCAACTGTTGATTGTCCGTGAAGTCAAATACGAGAAAAAATACTGTCCTGCAGTGTAAGGAGTTCGCAGCCTCCACGTCAGGTCATTGCTACTGACCTTTCCTCTAAAGGCAATTATGGGAGCTAGTCCCTCTTGGAATACACTTTGCTGAGCAAGAAGAAAGTGAGAGAGGAATTCTTTTAAGACTGTGTGTGGACTTTATTTTCTTCCCATTGTTTCCATATGATTTGATTAATAATATGATGTCTCCTTCTGACTCTCTGAAAGTAACATTTAAGTACAGGGAAGGAGTTAGAAGAAAATTGAGAGAGATCCTGAAAGTCCTGTCAATATTTATTTAAGTGTGCTACAAAACTCAAAGCCATCTTTGAATCTTTTTACAGTCGTTTTGTTTTCCTATAGGAAAAACATTTTACTAGAGGCCCCATTACATGAACACAGCACACAGAGAATATATAGCAATGCAGAAAGACCTGAGGGGGTCTTTTCTCCCCATTCAATGCATTAGGTAACAACATCTGCTTGCTCTATCCGCGCTTGATTCTCGATTCTACAGTGTTAAAGTGGATGAAGAGATAGGCCTGCTTGGATGGATTGGGAAGGCTCCTGTGACCAGCTCTGGTACCTCAAGTACTTGGGCGATACTTGCATCAGCTTTCTTTGTCTGGCTCTGTATCTTCCAAGCAGGCAAAAGAATTAAAGTGCTTATGTTTTCCCCCTACCCCAACTGCTTTCATTGCAGAGAGGTCATGGACATGATACAGTGGCATTGCATTTTTTGTAATGAAGATGATCAAAAACCCTGTCCTGCAGAGTTAGTTTGAGCTGAGCAATATTAAGAAGAATTTCTAGAAAGGAGGGGGGAGTTTTAGTTCAATTAATTCTTATGTTCTGATACCCCAGAGCTGAAAATGGCTTATGCCCCTCTTTGGTAACTTAGGTCTCATTAGTGGAATAGCCAAGGAAAAAATCAGAGCAGTGTCTTGGAGCTCAGGCTTTCTTCTTTCGTGGAGAAGTTGTCCATGAGGCACTCCTTTTTATAGGAGGTTTATATCATTTAATTATTATCTCATATTATCTTTGAGGAAATTTCTCTGTATTTTTACAGTGAAAAATTTTAGAGAAAAGCAGCTTTTGATCATTTCACTGTATTTAAATCAGTATTTTAGTGATTTTTAAAGTGTGTTTGCCTTATTTACATTTTCTTGCGGCTCTGCAGTTTCTGTTGAACATGTTCTCTTGGAAATACTTTGGTTTTGTTTTGCTTAGTTTCCAAGACTCGGAAAGTATTTAGCTGTCTTTCTCACTTAAAAAAATATATGATTATAGTTATGATTCTTTAAGGAGAACATATATATATATAATATTTTCATTTAGGGGTCCACCTATATAAAAAATAAAGGAGCTTATTATAAACTTCCTTCTTCTTTCATTTTACTTGGTTGCTCTTTCTATTTATTGATGGTTATTTTTATTTCCTTGGGAGCAAGCTGGCCATTGGGAAATAGGAAAAAAATAAGTAGACTACTCTGATTGTTCCACTGACTGAGTGACTGCTAAGTCTATGGTATGCAGGTCTGGTAAAAAAGTGATCCATTAGGGAATGTTAGGGAACATTAGGGAACTAATATTGCAAGTAAGAAATGGAGGACTTTTCCTGAAAGTGTGTTTATCTAACTTTTTTTTTTCTTTCCTTTGCAGAAATGCTGACTAGGCATTACAGTATTACCCATGTAAAACAGCAGAGAAAGCTCTTGGTGGTTATAAAAGTAATCAAGGCATGGAATGCATAGGCATAGCAAAACCATAGTACACGTAATTTGTAATCAGTAAAACCTACCTGGCTTTAAAAAAAAAGAAAAAAAAGAAAGAATAGAAAGAAAAAGAAAAGTTGGTCACATATTTGCAGCAGGAAAACAAAAATAAAATAAAAATAAAACCATAAACCTCAGAGTTCCTGAAAACGATTTGCTATTAACGTCAGTGTTTTTAGCAAATGCGACGATTTAGATCAAGCAAACATTCTTTTGACATCAGTGACGTGGCAGACTCGTGTTCAGAAAGATTTCCTGTTTACTTTGGGTCTGAGTGCAGAAGTCTCCAGAAAGTAGGTGCTAATGTTTCCACTGCATATCTGCATGCAAAGACAGCCCAAGCTGTTCTGAGCTTCACTGCAAGCTATATATACATTTTTATTCTTCAGAGAGAAGGGGTAATGATAGTTTGGACATAAAAAGCTTTTAAGATCAGAGATGTCTTTCTTTGCTGACATAAAAATAATGTTATTGAACAAGTTCATTTTAATGAATTCTATATTTAACAGATTTGTAACCATTCTGTTCAGAGATTTATAGTTCAGTAGCCACTTGATTAATATCTAGAGGATGTATAGTCCATGAAGTCTGGGAGAAAAAAAAGCATTAAAAAAAGGAAGGAAAAGAAAAGCACTATTTCCTCAGTTTAATCCTGTAGTGAAGAAAATTATCAGCCAATAGTTATTTGGTGGCCTTGTGAGCTACTGTCATACTTTTCTTAATTGTCATGCTGTTATATACCTGTATCTACCAGGAGCCGAGAGGCTGAGTGGCCGTAAAGGAAGAGCTGCTCAGTCAGACCTCCGGAGTTGCCAGTGGCAGGAGGGCATCGTGATGAAGTTCTCTGCTTAGTTCCATGCTGTCAGTGTTCTGTGAAATTATTATTTTTTTCAAATCATGATTTCTGTGAATGTCACAGTTAGAAAGAAACAGAGCTTTTTTGTAACATGTTTATGAGTTATACTTCTAAGTTCAAGGGTATTTTTAATTCATATTTTTTCTGAAAGGCAGAGAACTATTTCCCGTTTTCTTATGTTATTTTTCTAATTAAAGAAAATGTTTTGTTTTTGCTTTGTGTGATTGCATTTTAACAAGTAATGTCATAGATGTGAGCACTTGCTTTGTCACCATAAAATGACTGGTTAGCAAATCTGGAGACTCAAGTCCTGAGGTTACTTCTGAACTCAGGTCAGCTCAGTTTTGCTGCCAAGGCAGGAGACCTTGTTTTACTCCCAAACGATACAAATCTAATAGTAGAAAAACACAGCCTGCAATAAACACCCTAAGTGGATTTCATTTCTCTTTTGATCGTCTCTGGAAAACAGGATTGCAGATTGTTTTGGTTAACTTCTTTAGATTTGTGTCCATTGAATATAAAATGTGTATTTCTAAATATGTATTGTGGTATTAATGTGAAAGAAAAAAAAATCAACATCTGGGCATGCTTTACCTTTAGTTGATTGTGTGTTTCCTCAAGCAATTCCCCGAGCATTACCTTAATCAGCTGGGCAAGAAGTTGCTGCATGTGGGAATTTACATTGGCACTAGAAATCAAAACGTTGTCTTAGAGAGCAAGTTCATAACAGCAACATGCAAGAAAGATTTTGAGGCAAAATAATATGCAATATATCTTAGGAAAAGTGTAGAATTTTGCTTTTAGAAAAAGATGGGAGGTCAGAGCGGCTCCGCCTGAGGTAGCACGGAAACAGAATTAAAAATCCTCTGTGGCTGCTGCCGTGGCGGTTGTGCAGGGACCTGGCTGTGCCTGGGACAAGGCTGCGGGAATCCCAGGCAGGATGGCACGAGGGAAGCACATGGGGCTCGGGGCCATGCGGCTCTGCAACTGCCTCCACGCCGGAGCTGCAGCCTCCGCCTGAGCTCCTGAGAGTGAGGCCGGCTCCGCCGGGAGCGTGTGTTTGCGCCTCGGATCACTCGCCTTTGGGTGTTCTAATGGGAGGTTTTAAATAGAGCAAAAGGGAGAGAAATGCAGCATAAGGCATGTTTTTTAAAAGATGTTTTACTGCAGTATAACTTGTAATGCATTGATTCTAAATTTAAATTTTGTTTCTGCAGGCAAAAGCTACTTCTCCGAAACACAAATGTTCCTGTTATTATGAATACCTACTTCAGTCAGAAGGTGCTTGGTGGTGAACACTTAGAGGCCAAAGAGAAGACACCTGGCTCCGCAAAAAAGCTTATTAGGAAGAACATTGTATCTTTGGCACATACGTTTAAGTTAAATGACCCTGATGATCAATCCCAGGAATCCTCAGAAAATCAGGTGAGGTTCATTTTGTTTGAGCATTGTATAAGAAGTTAGTGAACAAATGTTTGAAAATCATAATAAAAATTCTAAATGACTGACCTGTTCAGTTTCCGCTTTCGTTTAGCCACAACTGAATAATGTGATGTTTATTTAAATAATATTTTCTTAGCACAGTCTTTTGGCCCATCCAGATGCTGAGCTGCTATGAAGTTATTTTGCTGAAGTCTCACTACCGTGCTAAGCAGTAATTCTAGCTCTCTTTTTTTTTTCATTGATTTTTTTCCTCTCATTCTTTGCAGATGAATAACTGGGTTTTATTTGAAAGAAAATCCCTTTTCTATTAACTGATGCAAGTTATTATTTTAACAGATATTCCATTTCAATTTCCATTTCCCAATTTGTTTCCTAATCAATCCCTTCTTTAAAGTATCAGTTGGTGACCCCTCACCTTAAGTGTCTCCTTGTTTCTAATTTTCCCTATTGTGACTTTGTTTATATTAAAGTTACTACTGACTGTGAATGTCTTTAACTGTGGTTGTGCGAGCTGAGATATTTTGTGATTGTCTGTGCCAGCACTTTCTGAAACTAAAGGTCTTGTAAAGGTTTTATGTTGGCCACCCAAAATCATTCTTTATGTTTGCGAAGTTTGACCTAAGGGTTTAATGAACAATATTGAGTCTCAACATCTTCTGTTTGTCTTATATGTAGTTCTCCCTGTAGGCCTGAGAATGATAAGGTTAAATAAATCAAGGCCTAACCTTATTTCTGCAATCACTGCACTTTTTAAACAGCTTCTACTTTGGTATGCCACAGCCTGTGTAAATTATTCGTTCACCTCCTATTTCCTACCAAACAAAAACACTTCGTCTGAAACTCTGTAGACAAGTCAGTTTTAACAACTTGGTGGACAAGAGGCAGCATAGCACAAACATTTTCTTTTAAATGCTGTAAATGTCCTTCTGAACTGGTGCACAGTGGTTGTGCCAAGGTCTTCACTACTCTCAAAACTCTTCTTGACACCCAGCTTTTGGAACAAACAGGATTCACTGTGGAAATGGAAATTTGGCCTGGGCTGGGAAAGCCTATGTGATAGACCATGTGAGATTTTTCAGAAATAAAAATCAATGAATAGTAAACTAAGGCAATGCATATCATAATTTTATTCATAGAATTTATTTGTGGAAGTAGCAAAAGAATAAGAGGAGAGTAAGGTTTTTTACTTTTCATTAATCGTCTGATTCTTTTGTTTTGAAGCTCGTAAGCTAGGAGACTAAATTATTATCCTATAAAACCAGGTACCTATTTACTTTCACCTTCATCTGAAGGCCGGAGCATTGAAGATGGATTATACCCTTTTCTAGGAAAGGAAGGATCAGACTATCTTAAAAGTAAAAAGGAAACCCAAGTCAAGGAGAAAAATGATAAATGCTATTAAGTGCTGCTTTCTTCCTGGTGTAGCCCCTGTTTCTCATGGTTTCATTCAGTTCAGTCAGGGGCAGCAGTTTCACACAGCAGAGCACCGTGTGCTGAATTCTCTCATGAGCATTTTTTAAAAATCCCAATAAATGTGGGACGTTAGTATGTTAGTTAATTTATATGTAGTAAGTATTTGAAACTACCCCTATACTTTGGGGATTATTTTTTGTGTTAAAGTTTTACTCTTTGGTGGTACATGATTTCAGAGCTTCATGAAATGTTTCTATTAATGAGTTTTCCTTCCGCAGGTTGCGTGTGCTGCAGAGAGCACCCAAACCCGTACCAAGTGTGGTTCCAAGGAGCAGCCCTTAGCCCTCAGTGCTGTTAATGACTCCCTGCTTGAAATGGTGGAAAGCCAGGGAGCAGTGGGCTGGCGGGAGGTGCAGGTACGAGTGGCTGTCCAGAGAGTGTACTGTTTGCCAGCGAGAGAAGGATGCCAGGCTCAAGAAAACAAGTCTGCTCATGCAGCATCTGTCACAAATTCACACCACCCAAGGGTTAGGTGAGTAAAAAGATTTTGCTGGTGAGGCTGTAGCAGATGAAAAACCCACGGGGGAGGGAATCGCGCACTGCTGTCCTTAGTCCTCTTTCAGCAGGGGGTAAGCACACGCCACAAGGTGCAGGCTCTTGATAGTGATGGTGCATTTTTTTAATCGTGTTATGGTGAATGACAGTTCCCAGAGAAGGGAAAGCCTTGTGTTTCTGTCTGCAGTTCATGGGTTGTAGCAGCAGATGACAACAGGTAGAAAATGAATTAGGGGAAAGTTAATTTAAAACCATTGATGACTATGGATGTTTACTATTACTCGAGAGTCTCTGTTTTTATCAACCTCTTCCATTTACCTAATTCAATCAACAATATGCTCTGCAAGTAACTTCTGCTCACAGAGTGCTCTTTGGAAACAGGGGGAGTATATGCAGAGGTGGAGAAAATAAAGCAGGAAAGACATGCCAGGCAGTTCTCCCTTCTGACCAGCACTGTCGAACCCTTTCCTTTTCCTTTCATTCCTCCAGGCTTGAGGCCAAAGGCTAATTGCAGAGTCTTTGTCAGCAGCTCTGGCGTTAAGGTGATCCTGTGTGTTCCTGAGTCCCCTTCCTTCAGGCTTGTGCTTTCGGTTCATGCCTCTGTTATGAGGCAGAACCTCTCAATTCTGTTTTTGTTTGGCAAGTTTACTGCAGTCAGTTACAGCAGCAGAGCTTTATTCAGGGTTCTGAGTATGGTTTTCCAGGATATGAGGAGATTCTCTCTTCCTTTGCTGTTTATAGCCCGAATGGAGCCTGCAGTTATTTTAAAGGGTTACACTGAGAATTCTGTAGGTCCTTGCACTAGACTTTGAAGGGATTCCTCAAAGATGAGGAGAATTCGAGTTCCTCCAAGCGCCCTGCTGCTGGCAATAACATGCGTACAGGTCCCTCTTCCTGAGTGTTTGAAATACTGGAATTCTCCCGATTTGTGCTGCCTCATGTGTCACTGGATAACTTATAGTAGTGATTGGTCAGTAATCTGCCTCCCCAAGCATTTAGGAGGCTTATTTCCTAAAATGCATAGTCGGTCACCCACAGAAATTAATTAATAACACCCTTGTCACTGTTATTTTATAAAAGATCATTTACATATATGGAGTTTGTATTGAGTTTAGCTTAAATCATCTCAAGCAATTTAAATAATCTTGAATCATCTTAAATCTTTGTTCATCTCGATCAGCTTAATTGATACCTTTTGCTGTGTGAACTCATTGCTTTCATTTAGTTATTTCTCACTATTATAAAATCACCAGGGAAAGTCCTTTGTCAATCAGCAGCAGTGCAGTCAGTTCCCTGTCAGTGGGAGGAGATGCTCCTGACAGGGGAGTGCTCCTGACATCTCCAGACAACAGGGTTGCTCTGGGTGTCTAGATTTTTCTTTCAGGGGGCTATAGGTGCTCAAAAGTCAGGCCAGGTGGCAGTCTGTAATTCAAATTGATGTTGTCTCCATCAGTTCTAGCTGAGTTCCAAGGGTAGTACCCTCTCCATGTCTCCTTTTAAACTCTTAACCCCAAGTGCTACATAACTTGCAGTCGCGGAGTTCCAGGTAGTTCGTCGGCCTCTGTGCATAGCGTCCCCAGGAGCAGGATGAAACTAACAGAAAAACTAAAGATGGCACTTCTTAATCAAACTTGAAAGAGAAGTAAATTTTAAACATGAAGGTCCTTTGCTTCTGAGTGCATGCAGTAACAGGTAATCTTATGTGCAGTTCTTAAATCTTGGACATACCTCAAATTTTATAGATGTTCCAACTCAAAAAGTGAGCTTGGTTGTTGTCATTCTCAGCTCTCAGTCTGTACTTTGGATCTTCCTTCTCTGATCAGAAAAATCAACCCACTAACTTGTTTTGAAAAGGAGGGAGCAGCTCTTTGAAAGAGGGAGGATGGACGAACACAGAGTACTGCTTCATCACCTACTGTGCCCATGGCTGAGGAGCATCAATGGGAAATTTTGTCATCTGTGAAAAATATGTCTGCCACTTGATAGTGAGTGAATAGGTCCAGCACCTTCTGGCAGTCCTCTGAACTCCCTAAAGGATTGTTCTTTTGTAAAGCAAATGGTAAGCTACTTTCTGTAAAATACAACTGCCATGAGAACAACACTTGTGTTTTGGGTGGTGGGATGAGTGAGAGAATCCATTGATTTGGGAACAAAATTTTCTAATTAGTTACAAGGCAGATGAATAGTTAATTTGTTTGTATTTTAGACAGGCTATTTCATTGCATGTCGTTTCTTATAACACTCCACAATAGTTTAGATGTAGTTGCCAAAGAAAGCATAAAAGAACAGTAGAATGAGAGAGGCTTGAAATTAAATATGGAACAGGGAAAGTGATGTGTTTTGTTCGAGGCATCCAGTTTCTAGAAGGAAACTGGCAAATTGTGGGAGAAACCTCGGTTTTCCTCTTAGGGAAATTGATTTATTGTATTATTTAATGTGGGGTAAAGTGCTAGAAATTAGGGAATGCTACCTATATCTAGCCCCTATTGTTCATAAAGTTAGATGTATATAATGCTGCTAGACACATGAATATGATGTTTTAAAGTCTATTCAGTTAAAGTCTGCTTTCTTATGATGATGAAAAACCATTACAGAGATCAAAATGTTCTCCAGCTTCTGTCATACTTAAGTTATTCTCACATTCCCCATGTTCTTGTCAAATCATTTGCTTTTCCCTCAGCAATCAACTGTTCTCACAAATGAACTTTTCATGCTCAAGGAGTTTCAAGGAGAAAAAAAAAGAAAGAAAATATAAATTGCCATGACTATCTACCCCTTCCCAGCATTCCTGGCATACTTTTTGCTGCCTTTTCCCCTCTGATCAGAGAGACTTTTACACATGATACAGTATATTTTTGTCTGAAAGTGAATATTTTGACTCTTTTGGAAAGAGCCCTGACTCTACATGCACAAGTCCAAAAGACTCCTGTCAACCTGAGGAGCTTTCTGGCGTTGAGGTGTCTGACTCACTGTGTCGACCTTGTACTTTGTGTTCCAGGGATAAAGCAGTGTATAATTTGGATTTTGCTTTTGCCAGTATCTGTTTGTTTTGAGTGGGCCACGTGAGTTCAGCAAAAAATAGCGTTGGTCAGTTTTATTCCTTAAAGGACAGGGATCATTGTGTGGTAGCTGCTGAAACTAAAACAGGCACATTTTTTAGTACGATTAGGCAGTTAAACCAGTCAGGAGACTCAAAAGATTTGGGTTAGGAAGCTGGAGAGAGAAGGGTGTTGTCTATTAAGAAAGAAAAGCTAAGCAGTTCTAAAGTAAGACAATGCTAGCAAGGGCTGTGAATACACATTCTAAAATCTTTGTGGGTGAGTAAAGAAACTTTCCATTCGCTTCTCTTGGCATATTGCTTTGACCTACTTCCCACCTGAATGTTAGCACTCTACCCCACAATAATATTCTATACCAAGATCAAAGGGAAGGCAACACATTTACATTCAAAAATAATGTAATCAATCAGACTCCCCCCTCCAGTCTTGAAGAGGTCTTTTCGTTTTACTCCCTATTTTGTGTTCTGTTTGCCAGATCTTAGAGAAACAGACAGGCCAGCTACCATGCAAGCAGGACCCTGGGGGAAGAAAATATTTAGAACAGCCAAGCATTTGTTTGAGTGGCTGGAAGAAATGGCCGCGTGGGGAAAGTAGCATTTCTATTTTTGAATAGGGCCACAGAAGCACTGCAGGCAGTAACTGGGATACATGGTGCAAGTTGTTGCAAACTTCTGTGTACTCTCTACCTCGGTAATTCCATGTAAAATGGTTTTATTGGCAAATAGTAATCCTGTAGAACTGATTCATTTCAAAATAGCGTTTCCTTTTTCTTCTCTTTCTTCATCTAATACTGCTCACTGCTTACCTGACTGCAAAAGCAGCCAATGTGTCAACCTGTCTGGCAGCATTCACAAGTAAAAGTTGAGTGTCAGGTGCTCCAACTGGCATTTCAAGTAGGTGCACTAGTATGTTGAGAAGTCATGCTTGTGGTAAGGACAATTCGGCTTACATTTTGTAAGGCATATTTAAAAATAAAACAGTGGAGGTTTTGTTTTCTGAAAAAAGCCCACGTTGGAGAGGACTGCCATAAAGATTCCCGTTCACAGATGCTAACATCTGTCAGTATGTTTTTTGTGGCCGACTTAAATCTGTTTACAGCATTCCATTTGTTTTTTGTGTTTTTCAACAAAGCATTTTAAATGGAATGGTCATAAACGTAAGTTTTTTTAAAATTACATTATGTTCCTGGGATGTGATTTTCAAGTGGGAAATAAACAGGAAATAGGTAACTGGAGTGCACTAGAGAGTACTCCATATGCTAGAAATTTTCCGATTTCCCATTTTCAGATCCTCCTCAGTGAAAATATGTGCTTTGAATATTCTTGCAAAGTCATCTAATTGCTACTTGACGGGCTGGTAATAGTTCTAGCAACTCTGGTTCTCAAGATCTACTAACCTGTTTCTGCTTCGAAGCCTCTTCTCTTTTCTTTCCCTGAACACAGTTAAGACTCCCTGACAGTGGGATTATTCCCTTTTGCCTCCACCCTGCGTCTTTTGTAATTCTCAAACTAGGGCACCAAAACATAGAGAAAGACAAACGGCTGTTGGGAAAAAAAGCTCTTCGAAATCACATTGTCCAGCTGCGACATTAAACTCCATTATATATTTTACATCAGAGATTCCCTGTGTTGCCCATATAGCCCTGAAAATCTGTTTCGCTGCTGCTGCAGATGGAAAGGTGGAACTTGGGCTTCTTCCAGTGCCACTGTAGTACAACAATTTGTTAGTTTGACATTCCTGTTTATTTTTCAGTGCTAAATATTTACATAATCTTAGTCTAGGGGCAAGGTGAAAGCACTGTTATCTGATAGATGCAGTACAGGGGGGAAAAAAAGCTCCCCGAACATATGCCACTGGGTTTAGACCCTGTGCTACGATTAGACAGTTAAGTAAAAACGGTTCCTTCCCTTACCCATCTCTTCCCTTCTTTTCCCTTCTCTTCCCTTCCTTACCCTTCCCCTCCCTTCCCTCCACTTTCCTTTTCATTGGTTTCTGTTCTAAAACATGTCTGGTGAAGTAGCTGGTGCAGAAAAAAAGTCCCAGGAAGATGGTAGCTGGGGTAGACCTCAAGCCTGATGAAGACTCAGTCGCTTTGGAGAGCCAATGTGCGGCACAGGAAGCAGCCACGGGGTGATGGCAGTTGAGTGCAGGGTGCATGCGCTGCCATGCGCTTCGAAGCCCAGCTTGCTAGCTTGTCTGTCCTCCACAGTCAGTGTAGGCACTCTGATGGTAAAGTGTCCAGATTTATCCACAGAATGAACCTATAAATATTCTTTTGCTCAAGAAAGAGGAGTAGTTCTACTGATTGGCTTGTTTTCCATGATAGAGGAATCCCAGAGATACGTAAATAATGAAGAGAGGTCAATATTATGGAAGCATCGTGATGCATAGTTCTGCAAGCCCCACCACTCATCTTGCAACTGTATTTTTCCCCTCCTCCTGCATCTGACTGAAAATGGTGCTTTAGTGACCTGGGCAAACTTCTTGCACCTGAACACAGCATTTCCCACTGCTGTCCATTTCATGTAGCAGTCCACCAAAAACATTATTTCTGAAGGACTACAAAAACTGGAGGTGAGGGGGAAGAGCAAGGCAGTCACTCATAGGTTGTCCTACAGTGGAAACCAGTCCAAGGAGTAGAAAGGCTACTATCTAAGAAGGTAATTTTCCGGCCCTAGAGCCATGATCAAGGTATGTGGGGTTGTACATTGTCTTGTTGAAACCAGGAATAGTAATTTTCCAGCACCTGCTATTTGTCAAGAATTATTCCAAGATGGCCTACGTAAAAGGTATGGAATCTTTCCCTTAATTTTTGACCTTTCTTCCCCTTGAATTTTTGTACCTATGAAAGTTATGTGGCTGACAGAACTAAGAGCAGAAATGCTCCATGTGGGTTTTACACCCCTACCTTTGATTAAATTCATGACTGCAGTCCTGACCTGAAGGGAGTATTAAAGTCATGCTGGAGCAGCTCTCCAAAACATTTATAAAAGCCAGATTGTGTCTCTGGAATTTGTTTTTCTGCTTCCATGGTACAGAAGGCAATAGCCATAGCAGTGATAAATGTTCTAAATACCTGGATGGACACACACTCAGTTAGGAGAGAAATCTAGACTACTCAAATATTGTAGGTAATATCTGTGCAACTTGGACAGGTAAACACTCTCTGTATGCACACACTTAATATCTGCATAGATCAGTAGACATGGAAAAAAAAATCACTGTAGACTTGATTGCAATAGCAAGTTTCCGAAGATGAAGTTTGTTAGGATTCACTTTTTGTCAACAACTTTGAAAAAGCTTCTATTTAGATATGTAAAATATGTATAAATCAATACTGCATCGAAGGATCCTATGAACACAGTCTTACTCTTACTCTTCAGGAAAGAAGGAAGTCTTTTGTCCCAAAGTCAATCTTTAAAACTGATGTGCACACAAATATAAAAAGAAGATAATTTGTGTTGTTTGGCTTCAAAAGAGCTGACTTCTTATTAGGACGGGTGTCTTCACATCTGTATCTTAATAGTGTATGCACTTTCTTGTACAGAGTATTAAAGATTATGATATAACAAACAATAATAAAACTATAGAGGATACCTTTCTAGTTACTGTATCTTTTTGTAAGCATTGTAGTTTAATACTGGAATGCAACTTGCAAATGTTAGGAGCATTTAATGAACTTATGTTAAACTCCCATGCCAACTCTTTCAAGTCCTGACTGGTTGCAGTACCTGCTATTCTTGTCGCATATCTCTGAGCCCAACAGAGTCAGCAATGTCAAACTGGGGAGGGTTTCACTACAGATTGCTAAAGCCATCAAACTTCTTCAAACTCTTCCCTCTTTTACTTCAGAGGACTTTGCAGGGCTTGGAGAAGAACTACTAAGTAGGAGCAAGCTCCAACGCAGTGTGAAGTGCAGTCTCTCCAGGGATCCCAGTCTCCATGGGTTTGTGCTGCAATTCGGCACAAGAAACTCGTACTGCCACTGTATGATGATGTCTTGTCTTGTCCTGTCCAGCAGCACCCCCCTTTCCTAGAAAATAGCTTTAAGAAACTTATTTAAAAATATAAAATTATATCATAACTGGCATTGGAGGAAGTTGGAGAGGCACTAGAGGAAGGCATTCCTGGTGAGATGGGCTGAGAGAAGCTACTAGACCCCAGTTTTACAGAGGTCTAGTTTTACAGTTTTACAGATGGAGCTGAATCTTGGAACTGTAGTCCCAGGTGAGGGAGCGCCTGGTAGGTCGTTGGAGAAGGAAGTCATCGTTCGACGAATACAAGAGTAATCATAGAACTGTAAGATGCCATTCTGTGTGATTCACCCTTCTGTCTGTCCCTTAACTCCCTTGAGCCCATGCAGTTCCTGCTATGAATTACCTGTCTGAGGCACCGGGTCTCCTCGTTGTTGCACTCAGATGTGATCTAGTCACGTTGCTTACAGATGTTTTTGTCTTTGTCCCACGATGATGGGATTATGTGTTTTTGTCTGCCTCTGAACAAATGCCAAATCTATAAATTCCATTTGACATGACAAAAAGTGTGCCAGGAAATTAATTCAACTACAACAATTTACGTCACATCTTCAATATAGAGCTATAAATTAATTGATGGTATTAAATAACATAAATTGGAAGTAGACGAACTTGTTAACAAAAACATTCAGTGCCTAATCTTTGCAAAAATATTTTTAATTTCTTTGTTATTTCTATTAAATTCTAAGTGCGTATTTCCTTTGCATGAGAGCTTAAACTGCCAAAACTTCTTGCTGCTGAGGCTATTCAGAAATGTTGAAGATTATGTGTAATAGGAGCTCATCTATACTGCGCTGCTGTTTACATCTGACTCATCATCTGTAATTGGACTGCCAAGGTCTGGATGAGAATTGTAGCAATAATGTTCTGAGAAAACAGGCATTTAAAGTGAGTGCCTCAAAAATCAGGCAAATCAGTGACTCTGAGCCTGCTTTCACTTAAGTGGTGTAAGCGGGCGTAAGCGGCAGGAACTCTGCTGAGCCGAGCTGCATGTTGTGGATTTGAAACAAATGGATTGGAAATCACTTTATGAACAGAGAGGAGAATAAGCAAAAGCCAAGGCAAAAAGAGGTTCTACCTCTGATTTTGAGGCTGTAACTTCAGCAGATCAATAAATTGCAATCAGCTAATTTAGTTTTAAGTGCTTGTCAAGGGTTGGACCATGTCTGATAACACATTTCTTATATCCCTACGGTAGATTTAGGTAACTCCTATGTAGACAAATAGACTTAAGGTTAGTTAGAACAGAACCTTAGAATACTTTTTAATGTATTTTTGAGTGTTTCTGAACTTTTAGGATGAAGATCACAGAATTTCCTATGCAGCCTTAAACAGAAAAGAATTTTCCTCCACTAAAAAAAAAAAAAAGCCATAAATCATATTTATTGTCAGGACTTCAGCAGCTGAGTTTAAGATACACTTCCAGCATTTTGGGAGGCAAAATAAAACTGAGAATAGGTAGTACTGTCACATGCTTTATGTGCTTCTAAAAGAGGCCTCCCCTTTTTCCACTGAGGTAGGATAATGTTCGGACAACCCCGGCTTGTGACAGTTCTGAGAAATCAGGAAATGCACGGCCAGTTCTGCGGCGGCTTGGTGGGAATGATGAGCCGGGCTGTACCCGGTCACCCGGCCAGCGCAGGCTGCTGCCAGAGCCCACGTGCCTCTGGCGTGTGCAGAGGTGAAAAAGTAGCTGTTTTCAGGACAAAATTAACTATTTCTAAATGGTATCTAAACAGTCTGATAACACCTAACTAAGATGCTGGGCATAAAGCAAAGCTGAGTGCATAAGAACTTGGGTGTACTCATGTTTTTATCCAAACTTGTAATGTGAGAGTTACTATTTAACCCTTTTCTGTTAAATAGAAATAGATGTCTTTCTTTGCTAAGCAAGCATTTGCAAAGTTCGAGGCTGCTATTTCTTCTGTAATTGCGTTTTACATTTGGTACAACAGAAATACCCCATACAAAACCCTACGAGCACACCTTCCCTGAGGGTGGAGAGTGTCCCTGATCGCGTATTCCTCCCCCCTGTTCTATTTATCCCCTACGGAATTCCCAGGAAGGCAGCAGCGCCGGGCACGCAGAGGCACTGCTTGGCGGGCGCCCACCGCCCACACCTGGTGCGCACCAATGTTGCTCCGTCCGCGGCGCCGTCCGCCCGGCTCACGGCTCCTTCCTTCCCGCCGGAGCAGCTGGTGGGAGGGCTGGCGGGCGCGGGGTGGCCTCGTGACGCGCCTCTCCCCCGCGCCGCTGCACACGCTGTTCGGTAAACAACCCGCGCGGAACCGGCGCGCGCCGGCTCCCCGCGGCCGCTCCATTCACAGCGAGCCCTTGGAAGGCGATCCCTCTGCGCAGCCCTGACGTACGGGCTGAGGGAAGCGGAGAAGGCCGTATTTATGTTTTCATTAGTGCTTTTTATAGCCGGGAGCCAGCTGTAGCTGGTTAACGTTAGCCGAGGACATCTATTAGCGTGCGGACCTCTTACGCAGGATAAAGGGCTTCTGATGGAAACAGAGTTGTTACTCACAGTGCTCACGGCACTGTGTTTACACGGACGCTGTTTGCGCTGCCGTAGAATATACATTAGAACAGCATGCACCTCTTTAATAAACTAAAGCTTTCCAGGATTCAAGGGGATTTTGTGTAAAAACTTTCAGCAGAGCAAATCCTAAGATTTGCCTCCTGAACTAGCCTATTGCTTGTTAAAAAAGAAGTGTGTCTATATATATATATATGTACATATGATTTTTAAATACTGCTCAGCAGCAATGCAGTTACAAGAAATCATTTCTGTTTAGGTTTTAGGTTGAGATAGGAATAAACAATATTCCAGTAAGTCCTGAATAGCCCCATTTGGACTGCTGGGCTTTTTGCTATGATGTGAGTGAGTGGTAGTAGCACAGGGTGAACAGCACCTAAGGGTTTGGCCCACAGGAACCGATGGCTCAGCTGTCCTCCCATTTCCCTCAGTTCTTGGTTTTTTTTGTCTCTCTTTCTGTGGAAGTTATTTAATCAGAAGAGTGTTTAAAAACAAATAGCTAAAGCCAACTGCAAAAGAGAGTGTGAGGAAGGCAAAAGAAGTGCTGTTTATAGAGCCCCGCTGTGACAAGCCCCACGGTCTCCAGTCCTTGCGTCAGTGCGACACCTTCGCTTCCTGGTCAGGCCGAGTTCCCCAAACACTTCCGACAACTCTGCTCTTCTAGGCAACGGCAGAGGTGACTAAAGAAGAAGTAACAAATTTTGCTTATCTGGTGCTTTGTGTTTCTATGGAAGATGTGCAATGAGCATGTTCCCTTTTCACAGCTATTTTATTCATTCTAGTAGTTAAAGCTGCCCCCACAGTTTATCCTCCTGAAGAAGGTAGGTTTCTCAAGACCATCAGAGCTATTCCTCTCCTTCCCCTATCTTTTGTTTTTTTCTTGTGGTGTATTTTACAGAGACTAGAAAAGGTGGTTATTGTGAAAAACATTCTGAAGGATCTTATAGGATGAGTTTTCATTCCTTTTACCAGTGTCAGTCTTACAAATTGTTAGTGATGAACTTTCCAAGTTAGCAATTCAGGAAGTTCTGTGTAGAAGGCCTTTGTTTGAGTAGTTTTCCCATGAAAAACTTGATTACATCAATCATCATCATGTCATAATTATTCCTTTATGATTCAAAAAGAGAAGCTTTATAATGCTATTCATTTTCCTCTGCTAAACAGTGCCTGCTGGTGAAACTGCTCCAGATGCCAATGTCAACTCACATAGTTGGACTATAGTTTCTTACAAAGACAAAAAAAATCAGGTTATCTCCCAAAATTGAATTGCTTCTAATCTCCTGCTCAGATAAATTTCCTCCACCCATCCATTTAGGAACACCACCCTCAATGATCCACTTGAAAAGAATGTGACAGTAAGAACTGTGACACTGGGGAAGCCCAGCTCATGAATTGTATGTGTTCCATGCCTACAGCTCTACCCTCGAGATACAGGTGAAAAACTTCTATCCTCGGCAGCATCTAATTTTTCCTTTAGAACATGTTCATTGATTTGACTCCAAATTACCCTCACATGTGTGGGTCAAGGCTCTGTTTGTTCCAATTTCTGAGGTTGCCAGTCTTATGAAGACCTGAGGAATCATTTACTTAGGCAAAGTAGAGCTTTGATGTGCTGACATTCTTTTTTTTTAATGCAAAGCAGCAAAATTCTGCTGGAAGGGTTTTCACCACATTTTGTTGATTGTGATCAGATAGAAACATTTTCTGTTCATATTTGCTATGCTCCTAAATGCTCCATAAGCTGTTTTTACTATGTACGTGGAAATGACCTAGATGGCGTCACCATGTGTTGGTCCTTGGGCTTGCTTTGAATTCAAAGTTCTTCCATTCAGAGTCCCATTCACATTTTTGTCTTTTGCTGTTATAACTGGCAATAAAACCTCTGCGCAATAATTTCTTTGGGGCAATATGGAGAATTAGGAAAAGCAGCTTTCTCCAGCAGAGTTTTCTCACAAAGATGGCTGGAACTATTGGCATTGTGTCCCTAGGATTGGATATTGCAGATGTAGCTTGGTATATTAGATTCTGTGTTGTAGTATTGTGTAGCCTCTTTCTCTCCAAATGGTTTCTTTCTCTTTGAAGCATTTGCCAAAGACCTTGTTAGTGTTTTCTCAAAGTCCATGCTTCTGTGATACCTAATTTAACACAGTAAGATTTAACATAGCCAGATCTTGACTGACTGATTCCTTCTCTGAGGCAGCTGTCTCTTCACTTGAATTTTAAGGGCCTTACTAGTTTTTCTCATCTGCAAAGAACATGTGGTTAGAGGTTAGAAGACATATGTGACCCTGAGAATATTATGAAAACAGTTTTGGCCAAGCACAGCCTGGCCAAGCACAGCCCTTTTTTTTTCATTCCTCAGATGCTGCGATAGTGATATGGCAGGATGCAACTGCACTAAACCTTCCTGACCAAACCTGGGGGGAGATTTCACTGATGGTCAGACTGACGCAGGAACATCTTTTCCTTGTGTGTTCTGTCCTTACCATCCTTAATGAAAAAACGAAGCACATGATATGCAGGAGTCATGGTTAAAGGAGAGATAAAGCTGCAATCTGACGTTTTGTCATCAGGCAGTATTAGGTTGACAGCTATTTGTTTTATCTAATCTATTTGCATATAACTTACTCTTTCTTGCTGAGTAATTGCAGTAGAAAATTTCCTTCTCTTAGTCCCTTTGTAAAATATAGAATCTCTCTCCATGTACAAATAAAGTATATGTCAAATCTGAGAAATAATTATGTTGCTTACTGAAAAAAAAAAAAAGAGTTGTCTTGGGATACAGATGCATGAATGAAGATTCTGCAGGAAAACTTGGGAGTGCAGAAGGAAGAGGGGCTTCCTTGTGTGTGTCTGCAGGGCATTGGTGGGCTCTGAAGAAGGAGCTCTAATGAGCTACTGGAATCTGCAGGCTGGGATACGTGCCCAGCCTTGTGGGGCATGATTTGGAAAGCCACCCATGTACACGATGGCATTAATAAAGATAAAAGGCAGCAGAACAAATTAACTATTCATCTCTGTAGATTATTTACCTGGCCTATTGTTTGTTCTCCCCCCACTGCATTTGTTTCATTCCTCGCTTTCAATATGTGTTAACGCCAAGGCATGTGGGCAATTTAANGTGTGTCTGTGGCAGGGCATTGGTGGGCTCTGAAGAAGCTACTGGAATCTGCAGGCTGGGATACGTGCCCAGCCTTGTGGGGCATGATTTGGAAAGCCACCCATGTACACGATGGCATTAATAAAGATAAAAGGCAGCAGAACAAATTAACTATTCATCTCTGTAGATTATTTACCTGGCCTATTGTTTGTTCTCCCCCCACTGCATTTGTTTCATTCCTCGCTTTCAATATGTGTTAACGCCAAGGCATGTGGGCAATTTAAGGGAAACTGGTGCCTATGTCATTTGTCTAGGCATGGAAGCATGAGCCTCACTGAAATCTCTAAACCTCAGTTCTGTGATAATAGGTATACTTGATGGCAGAAAAGGAAAACACAAAACCAATCCTATCTTGTTATTCATGGTTCAGATTGCCAGCTCTACTTTTTCTTCTTTTTACTTCTGTTTGGATATGCTGAGCCAGTTTCAGTTTCCAGATGTAATCTGTATTGATAGCCTCTGTTTAAATCTAAGTCATGGTGTCTATGAACCAGTTCTGAAGATGGGATTTGGTGAATTCACATCAAGCAATTTAAACTATGACATGGAAAAAGTGCCTTAGCCATGACTTAGGCAAAATATGAACCACTGTTTTTTTAAATTATCAATGACCTTTAATTGCCATTTTCCTCTGCTAGTCAAATTCCATTTTTTCAAGATCTCACATTTAAAATGTAGGAAATCAGGTATTTTGTTTTGCAGTTGTAATTCTGGTGGGTTTGATTGTGTTTTTGCAATTAATCAAACTTTTGTTTTCTTTTTTTTTCATTCCGTTGCAGAGTTGAGATTGGCTGCTAGACTTTTTAAAGTGGGGAGGGGAAGGCCGGATTGGAGGAGTGTTCCAGGTTTCGGTGCAGTACGTCACAGAATAATGTATGGAAAGGTGCTGAAATCTTCAGAAAAGCTAAACAATAAGTAAGAACAGTGGTTTTGCTGGGTAGCTTCCCATGGGAGTTGACAGGCGTGTGATATATGGAAGGTGTGGTAGGGTTCGTTCTTTTAATGTACTAGTGCTCAAATACATCCTCAGTTGCCAGCTCTTCTGACTGGTGTCTGCAAAGCTTTTCAGAAGCAGGATGGGAGATCATGAGAGAAGCCCAGGGCAAGCTATTTTGCTTAGGAAGTAGTGACTTCTGTTTTTTGGTGTAATTAGTTGCCCTGAGAATTTAGAACCTTCAACTCTCAGAATTTAGAGCCCCCCAGCAACTTGCCTCCACCTCAGAAATCCTAAAATGCAGAGAATCATAGCTGTGTCCTTTGTCTATATGGAGAACTCATAGAAAAATGAATGTGAAATACCTGGGGTATGCATTTAAATTGTGCCTGCTTTCCATAATAAAATTGTTTTTTGTTATTCTCATCTGGAGGACTTTCTGGTGCCACTGAAGGTTAGTGAGGGAGAGTTATTCAGCACTAGCTCTCCAGGATTTTTCCCACTAGATTTGCATCCAGGCACTTTCCATATTTTACTATAGATTCTCAAATCATTGTTGGCATCCCCCTTTTCTATAGCAGCAGCAGCAACAGCAGCGCTCAGGCTGTTGAGATGGTCCTCACAGACCATCCTGTGCTACCAGCACATCTGTTCCTGAGTGCAGGTAGAGGGGCAGATGCTGGGAGTGTCGCGCGCTCAGCGAGGATGTGGGGATACCGTGCTGCCATCGCACAGGGCAGACATCGGGAACATCATGCACTCGGCGAGCATGCGGGGATGCCTTGCACAGGGCAGACAATCAGGAGCATCATGCTCTTGGTGAGGATGCGAGGATGCTGTGGTGCCCTCGGAGAGGGCAGATGTCGGGAGTGTCACATGCTCAGCGAGAACATGGGGACGCTGTGATGGCCGCTGCCATCGCACAGGGCAGACATCGGGAGCATCGTGTGCTCGATGAGGATGTGGAGGTGTCGTGCAGCGATTGCACAGGGCAGACGTCAGGAGCATCGCGCACTCAGCGAGGCCGTGGGGACGCTACTGCGGCTGGTGCTCTCATCAGGACATGGGTAGCCTGGCCCCAGGGAACGCGACCCCCCGGCCCCTGCTGTGCCTCAAGGGCTGGGCTCATGCAGAGAGCAGGAGCCAGCAACCATGGAGCTCCTGCTGTTGCCGAATCCCATCCTGCCAGTTCTCCGTGAAGGCCTCCGGCTCAGCAGCTCCTGGCAGGCAGAGGCTCTCTGTGCTGCCCGTGTGTTCCTTGGCTCAAAGCTGCTGAGCAGAGATCCAGCAGCAGCTTGTCACATGCTCTGCCCACTGCACGAAGGTACTCCAGGGGCACCTGCCCTTTCTCCTTTCCCCCACTTTATGCACTACTTCGCTTGAGAACTGCTGTTTCAGAGCATCCTACAGTTTGTTTGACTTCTTACTGCATGAAAGTGTTCTGTTCCCAAAGAACTAAAAATCTATTATTTTTAAGACCTAGCAATTAAGGTGATTACAAAACAGCTAGAGGGAGGATGAGTTAGGGTTACGTCACTGGGGCCATGTAATATCTCAACAAAGGCTAGTTCATTTCTAAACCAAGTGTATTTGCAAGCATGTGTCATGTTGGGGAGCTAGATGCAACATCTGCCTATAGGTAGTCTGATACTTTCCATTATGAAAAATTCTGGTGACCTTTTATTTGCAGAGCTGTTCCAGCTCCATTGTTTGCTAGAGACTTTTCATGTGCAAAGGGGAATGCCCTCAAGGTAGAAAATGCCTTGTTTTCTTTGGCAACAGCTACAGCAGGCTCTACTATGGAAACAGCTGGGGCTGGGGAGGGATGAGGCGGGGAGAGATAGGGGTGAACTTTTCTCCTTAGCTCAAGAGGTTTGTGCCACCCAGGACAGAAAAGATTTCAAGATGAAAGACAGAGACTTGAAGCAAAGCTCTTCACCACCCCTCCTCCAAATTCAGCTCATCCACTTCCCTCTGTATGGGCTCCACATCACGCTCCCCACCTGTGTAAACCAGAAGAGATTTGGGTGACAGCGAGTCATCTGCTCTGCTCTCCTATATTCAGACCCCAGTCTGACAGCTTCCTACTCTCACCTACTACTGGAACTCCAATGTACTCTCATTCAAATTGTAGCAGACTGTTGTCAAGCAACAAGCCTTGCTAATTTTATATATACATATTTATATATGTCTTTAGCAACGTGTAAAGAAGCACAGGTGCAAAGCAAAGTATTCAAAGGGGAGGTAATACAAGATATCCTACAGAGCACAACTTACTAAAAATGTACTAAAAATTCTAAATGTAGCATCTGTTGATTTCAGAGCACTCAACATTGCCACTTTCTGACCCCTAATGCAGGGGGACTTAGGAAGCTTTATTTTATTTTCCTAGTGGATAAAAAGAATGGTGTGAAGTATGTGTGTGTGTATATGCATCATACATATAAACTGTGTGTTTATTCTGTCTAGACCCATGTTTTCTCCCAGAGCAGCACAACCTCCTGCAGTTCTGATTTGGGGATTGGGCGACTCTTTCCATTTTCTGATGTTTTGTCAACCATAGTTATCTGTTCTCACAGCACAAGGTATTTCTATACCAGTTAGTTTGCAGTCACTATAATGATTAGCTGATAATACTGTCATTAGATAATCAGTATAATCCATGAATTTTATCCTTCCCTCTCTCCCCAGTTCAGTATTATACAAGAGAAGAAGAGAGCTGCATATTGCTGTATAGTCATGCCAAATCAATTTAGCAAATAGCAAAGCAAATAATTGCAGATACAAATAGTACTGGTACTCACAGCTCTCTCTTGCACATGCAAACAAAGGATTTACACACTTCTGATGTCATGTTTTGCGTACACTAATAATCTTATCATTTTGCACACTATCTTGGTATTCCAAATAGATTATAGGGAGCATGAAAATGTCAACACTGTAAATGAAGCATTTTAGCATATGGCATACAATATACACCACTTACAAAGCATGTGGAATAGCATATTCTAGTGATTAGAACTGAATTCAGGAATCTGTATTTCTTTTGCCCACTTTGTGTTAAAAGGAGTTGGTTTGTTCTGGGTGAATAACAGTTGTCTCTGAATAAAACAACGGAGTTGGGTTAAGGAGCTGCAGCTCTGGAAGTCACTTAGAAACTGAGAAAGCAGAATCGGAGGAGTCAAGATGAGAGTCAAGGGATATGCAGCAATGTGGGACCACGTTTTTTAGGGGAGGTTACTAGAATTTATTCCATGTAGAAATGTGTAGAGGCCTCTCTAGTTCTTGTATCTGGAACAAGAAAGTGAATCCCAGAATGTGTAATCTGGGGGGAGTGGAAAGGGTGGAGGGGAGGCAGGAGATGTGGGAAAAGAAGAGGAGGAGATGAACATTCATTTTTCTTGTGGTTTGAAAGGTGTGCCTGGGATTGACTGATGGGGATTGGGTTAAGTCATAATTGAGTAACAACTTATTCATCAGATAATCATCAATTCTGACCTGATAATAGGGGAGGATAGGAGAAACTGTATGTTTAAGCAAGTGTGGCTTTGGTTGAGAACAACTGTGTATTACTCTTCTTTTTACTTATTTATTTTTTAATGTGGTCTGCTGGACATTGGTGAGTGCTGCTTTGCTGGTCAAAGAATTTGGCAGTCTTTCATGGTGGGTTGACCCAAGATTTGACCTTGCTTCCTTTTTGTCCCCTCATAGAATCACAGAATGCCTAAGGTTGGAAGGGACCTCTGGAGGTCATCTAGTCCAACCCCCCTGCACACGCAGGGTCACCTAGAGCACGTGACACAGGACTGCATCCAAGTGGGTCTTGAAGATCTCCAGAGAAGGAGATTCATCAACTTGTGCAGATGTTGTTTGCACCACCATTGCTTATATCTGTGGGTTGTTGGGATTTCCTACTTTAAAAACACATCTCTCCATGTTATTAAGTTAATGCAAACCACTGTGAATAGTGGCTAGTGTGAATTTTGTGGCTAACTCAAGAGACTCCTTTTTGTGAAAAGAACGTATTTTAAGTTTATATATTACATGGAAAGTGGAAATGAGTGATCCCTGTTTGACACACACGTATTAGCTTTAAAACTTTAATAAAAAGAAGTATTGAGCAATACTTATCCTTATTAAAATAATTTTTTTTTTATTTGATTGTATTGTCAGGGTATTTGTGCTTTCTTCATCTCCTCTTGTAATTCTGCTAACAATGGTTGCATTGCTGATAAAATGAGGAGTTTTTCACTAGTGCACATTTAGGTTCAGATTATCATTTATGATTTAGGTTCAGATTATCATTTATGATTTAGATATTTTTAAAAGATGCGGCAATCAGGTAGGAATATCTGTTTCACCATGTCATAATATCTAGATTTTTTTATTAGGATATTTTCTGAAGTGCTTCATTTTGACTGTATGTTAGTTACATTAATCCTAGACAACAGTTTAANGATTGGAACAAAAGACTCCTTTTAGATATTTTTAAAAGATGCGGCAATCAGGTAGGAATATCTGTTTCACCATGTCATAATATCTAGATTTTTTTATTAGGATATTTTCTGAAGTGCTTCATTTTGACTGTATGTTAGTTACATTAATCCTAGACAACAGTTTAACAGAGCTCTAAAATGTCCAGTAAAGTGAATTGCAATGCATCAATTTACTATTCATCAGTAAGAAACTGCAATTATTGCACCAAAATTTTTGCACAAATATAATTAACATTTAAAGTCACATACCTAATACTTACATCTTTAAAGTGTTAGATACATATCAGCTAATTAATACTCCCAATTTTGACTAGCAGAGTGGTCCAGCAAGAATGGAACTTCAGGCTTTCTGAGGAGGGTCAACTGTTTAACATAGTTAAACATAGTCCCAGGAGAAAGTCATTTCCTTTCCTCCCATCTGCACAATTTTTAGTTATTTTGTGCTCTACTCAAATGCCAAACCATATGACATCTTTGTAGCTGGTTGTGCTGGCACAGTTTTGTGAAATTATTTGGGCAATCTATTTCTTTTCTTCTCTTTCAGAAGGCTAGATCTTTGGCATATTGGTCCACATTGGTCCTGGGTCATGTGATAAGGAAAATTCACTTTATTTTTACTATTTTTCCCTTTCCGGTTCCCACCACAATTGTGTTGCCATGAAATTAATCTTCTAGGTGTATGTCTAGCATTTCAGGAAAACATATGCCCAGTTTCTCTATACTAACTCTGCCCTCAAATTACTTTTTTTGAGCTACACTAGGGAGATGACAGGAAAGTGCATCAGATTTAAAGAGTGCTCATAAAACATTGGCCCTACCACAATCACAAAAAAAAATCAGAAAAGCTGCCTAATTTTTGTTATGTAACAGGAGGGAAGCACCAGGTTGCTCTGAGAGACCCACTCAGCTAGTGCAAACGAAATTTTTGGATAGAAGTTGAAAAATTGTAACATTTTTCATGAGGATTTTCAGTCTTCACAAGTAGACAGAAAACATGGTAGGAGAGGAAACCCCTTCAAGGGAGCTAGAGAAGAGAGTCATTGGAAATTACTTGCCATGGAGGAAGGTGGTTGGTACCTTCCCTGTGCCCATGGGCACTACATTCAGGAACTGCTTCTGGCACCGTATTTGAGATAGGTCTGTTTAATATAAGTCCCATCCTTTACTTCCAGAAACTAGAAACATAAATAATGCGGGCTTGAAAACGGAATAATAATGTGAAAGCTAGGAACTGGGAAAAATACAGTGCATTAAAAAACACATACAGCTTAAAGCAGAGCAGGGATAGTTTGTGTGTGTACGTGTCTGAGTCTCCTGTAGAGAATCTTATCTTAGTCGAGGAGGAGCAGAGCTTGGATATCCCCAACATGTTCCTGCCTGTGAAGTTAGAGTAAGGTTCTGCTCTCGGTGCATCATGATCAAAACACAACTGAGCTATGTTCTTAGGTGTTGCTGCAGCTTTCCCAAACTTAACTGGGACAGAGGAGTGAGAGGCGTCAGTGAAACCCGCGGGCTGCCGCTCTGTGGTCAGGCGTGTTGTCCTCTGTGTTCGACCAGCCTGCGGGATGACTGCTTCCCCAGCTGAATAAGCTGGGAATCTGATTTGTTTACAGCTCTGAAGTCTTCCGCAAGCAGAGCATAAGATATTTCATATTTGGAGGAAATTTTTGGATAGGCTTCATTTTTCAAGTGTCCTTTAAAAAGCATGTGGATTGCAACCTTTCAAACATCGCATCATGAACTGAATTGCAGCAAACAGCTCTCAAAGGCTACTCGAGTTCAGAGGGAGGTTTGGGAAGTGACCAGTAGTTACGTTACGTGGGGTGTTGTAGTAAGTGTCCTTACCCTTGTAAGCATTTTTCCTACCTCTGTAATGTTATATCGGGGTGCAAATGTATGGAGATCCCAGCTACCTGCTATTAGGTCCACACTCCTCTCAGTCTGCAGCTTCACATATGGATGATGCTGTCGCTATCTGAAAATAAAAAAATGTAGCCTGAGCTGGTGCCGATAGGAGGGTGGAGGGAAGATTAGTGTCCCAGGAATAATAAAAGCTCCAAGGTGCTGTTAGAAAGCGGGGTAGATACCTCATTTCTCTTGCTGTATTTCCCTAGTGAAAGACCACCTTTAGTGTAGCCATGGGCCTTTGTTTTTGTTTTTATTTTGCCTGCTACCTTTGTGAAAGGAAATATTTAATAATTTTTTCCCATAAATGTTTACCCGTAGCTCTCCCGAATTAAGAATGTCTCACTCTGCAGGAATGTGAACTGAAAACCAAATAAAGCTTGTAGGCTTCACAACACAGTCCTTCGTGCCAATGCTTTGGCCTGTGTTTAGTGATGACCCAGAGTCTGACAATTTATATCCATGTCGTTCTTTAAAAACAGCAAACGTGATTTGTTTTCTTTTTCTTTTTTTTTTCCCTTTAAGTCAGCAAGAAACACGTTACTGGTTTTGCCACTAGCTTCCTATTGAAAAATGTAGAAGGTACCTGCTCAAATAGGTAGTATTTTGCTTATTATAAACAAAACAAAACAAACAAAAAAACTCCTCTACTACTCACAAGTACAAAATGATAAACTAGTCTGTCTCATTTACCAGCTGATGTGCCTCAGTCTGACTAAAGGAAATGCTGAAGTTAATCTGCTCACTTGAATGTAATATTTTGTCACTCTAATATACGTCAACAGTTGCAGATACCATGACAAGTTTTTTAAACAAAGCTTTGCTAAAACTGATCTCTAAATAAGAAAGTCGATAAAGCAGATCATTAAATAATATTTGCATTTTCTATTATAGAAAAATCGAGCCAATACAGTAAACTATACAGAAATGCATCAGAAGCAAAATGAGCCAGAAGCTGTGGCAGACACTTGGAGGCAAATTAAAATTTGATATTGAAAGGCTGCTCTTTACTTTTGAAGATTGTGTTTTAAATATTCAATGTTAGTAAACTACTTGTAATAGGGGACTACTTGTAATAGGGGATGCTAGCTTTTTTTTTTTTTTTTTCTCCATGGCTGTAAATGTGTGTTGGTTTTTCTGGTAACACCAAATGGACTTTAAAACATGAAAAGATGAGGAGGTTTTGCAGGGCTCTCTACATCTTTCACTTCAGACTGACTTGCTGTGTTTCTGAAGCATTTCTGCTGCTTTTTTAAATTAAAGCTTTCAAGTAGCTTTAAATTTTATATAGTCCTGTCCCTTCTGCAGCTATATAATTAAAATGTGATACTGTTTTTAACATTATATTATATGCTAGCACCTGTATCAATATTCAGTATTAAAATTATATCTACAAGTTGCAGGGCATTCAAACGAATATATTGAAAGCAAACTAGAGGGCAAACATTTCAGGCAGGAGTGTAGGGATGGTCCTTCTGGAAGAAGGCCAGTTTGTTTCCTGCTTCACCTGCGCCCGTCTGAAAGAGTCATCTCTTGTTACAAAAGTCTGGGATAAATTGTGCCCTCCCACTGCCCCTCTCCCCACTCTGTGAGGTGACTTCTCTGCCACCACTTTAAGCCAGAGTTCCCCTGCAGTTGTGCTGGGGTAGCCCCCATGCTGCTCTGCTGTGCACTAAGTCAATAACTTGCTAAAAAGGCAGAGTGATTTCAGCTTTTCTTCGGGATGTTTTTGTTAAATAAAGCTGGATCAGTTCCTGATCTGATTCCTAGTGCTGCCTTAACCTGTTTTGCCAGCACAGTTATGAGGAAGGAAGGGGGACGGTGCTACAGCTCCAGAGTGGCAACAAACACTGCACAGCAGAAATCTCTGCGTCTTCCCTTAGCTCTTCGTCATACGGAACTGCAAGTTTTATTTTGTGGATTAATTTTGTGTATGCTAAATGTTGATATGGTCCAACAAATAGAACTATTATAGGCTCCAGGTTTGATATAGATGTATATGTATCTATGTACGTGCATATGGGAAAATATTTCATTTAAAGTCTTGCTGCTCTTGCAAAACATGCAAAATACAGAATTCTGACATTTCACAGAGAAGCATTTCCAGGGACACGATTTCAAATTACATGTAGCTGAGAAAACTTCTGTTAAAAAAAGCAAAAACGATCCTAAAATCTAGAGAGCATTCAAATGCATGTCATGAGAAGTTGGAAGTTTTCCTAACTGAATCTGGTCATTAAAAAGTTTAGTTTGTGGGGAAGTGTAGGTGGAGATGTTAATACTTCTTTCATTACTCAATGAGAAATTTAAAAACAATGTAAATAGTTTGCTGTGCCTAACATTTCCTATGTTAAGTTTCAATCCAGAATCATTTTCAGTGGCACATGGATCTTAAAAAACAAGTTCCATGTGAAAGGCTAATTTGTCCACATCTAGGCAAACCAAGTATTCTGACTACAAGCTTTGCAAATACGGATTCTTGTTTTCTGTGGTCAGTTTTACTTTGCTTTATGCAGTCTTAGATCATCAGACATCACTTACGCCTGTGGTTTTTTTTTACACATGACTCTCTTCAGAGTCTTACCCACATATTGCAGCTTCAACTCATGGGAAATCACTTCATTTTGATTTGATTCCACAGGTGTCATTAAAAGAACGTGAATCACAGAATCAGAGAATGGTTGAGGTTGGAAGGGACCCCTAGAGATCATCTAGTCCAACTCCCCTGCTCCAGGAGGGACACCTAGAGCACGGGGCACAGGGTGGCATCCAGGCGGGTTTTAAGCTCTCCAGAGAAGGAGACTCCACAACCTCTCTGGGCAGCCTGTTCCAGGGCTCTGTCAACCTCACAGGAAAGAAGTTCTTCCTCATACGGAGGTGGAACTTCCTGTGGTTCAACTTACACCAGTTACCTCTCGTCCTGTCACCGGCCACCATGGAGAAGAGTCTGGCCCCATCCTCCCTACAGTCACCCCTCAAATACTTGAACATGTTAATCAATCTCCCCTCAGCGTTCTTTTCTCCAGACTAAACAGGCCCAGCTCACTTAGTCTTTCCTCATAAGATAGATGCTCCAGCCCTTAATCATCTTTGTCCCTCTCCGCTGGACCCTCTCTAGAAGCTCCACATCCCTCTTGTACTGGGGAGCCCAGAACTGCACCCAGTACTCCAGGTGCGGCCTCACCAGAGCTGAGCAGAGGGGCAGGATCCCCTCCCTGACCTGCTGGCAGCGCTCCTCCTCATGCAGCCAGGGTCCCATTGGCCTTCTTGGCCACAAGGGCACATTGCTGACTCATGGTTAACCTGTTGTCAACCAGGACTCCCAAATCCCTCTCTGCGGAGCTTCTTTCCAGCAGGTCAACCCCTAATCTGTACTGGTGCCTGGGGTTATTCCTGACCAGGTGCAGGATCCTGCACTTGCCCTTGTTGAACCTCACGAGGTTCCTCTCTGCCCAACTCTCAATCCCATCTAGGTCCCTCTGAATGGCAGCACAGCCCTCGGGAGTGTCGGCCACTCCTCCCAGTTTGGTGTCATCTGCAAACTTGCTCAGGGTGCACTTTGTGCCCTCGTCCAAATCATTGATGGACAAGTTGAAGAGCACCGGGCCCAGTACTGACCCTTGCAGGAAACAGTCGAGGAAAATGCAATCCTTGGTTTCCTGGCATTGTTGTATCTCTGGAAAACTTCTGGCTAAAGTGGGAAGTGTAGGGCCGTGTGGAAGTTTCTTGCCGTATGCTGAAATGCTGTTGCAATATGGAAGGATAATGATTTTGCTCTCTGCTACAGTCACTCTGAACAGCCGTGCCAAGATTTCAAGTTGGTTGTGTAGAGAACTTCACCCCTGCCCAATGTTCTGTTCTTTTTTTCTTTTGAAATCTTTTTTATTTGTTACAAATTACATGATTTAGAACTGTAAGACTTAGTATATACATTTGTAGTGAAGCCATCTCTTTACTTGTGTACCAGCTTGCAAAACAAAGCAAGCGTGGCGCTTGTTGTGATAAATTCTAGAGAAATTAGAAGTGATGCTCTGTATAATTTTTATATGCCACAGTTTACCAGGTCTAAATTTTCCAGTTAGATCATAGGCTTGTAAGAGTATGCATCGCTGGAAATATTCTGTGACCAATACTTTAGTAAGGGCCAAAGGATTTCCAGCAGGCTGCAGTTTGGATGTTTGAAGAAGAAGAGGAGACTTTAATGCCTTTGGAGTTGTTATCATTACTACATGAGAAGTAAATAGATTATTAGCATCTTTGCAGTTCTAATACATTTCATTTTAATAATAATTACTCCTTCCAAATCGTGCAATTTGGCCACTTTTATGTAATGGATGGGACAAATACTCTCCATCGTTGATGCTTTATTTGTTTGCAACTTCACTGTCAGGTCACTTGCAGGTGAGAAAACCAGAGAGAAGCTAAAACTTGCAGGAGCCCCTTCCTCTTAGGGGCAGGGAAATGCCCAGACCAGGCAACTGTCCTCCCCTGTGAACGCGGGGGGGCTTCCACCCACTGCGAACACTGACGCAGTGGCCAGTGCTCTGGTAACTAACACAATCAAGGAGCAAGCAGGGCAGTTTGGTCACAGTAACGCTGTGCAGCTCTAACAGCAGCCCCATTCGTGCACTCCTACCCCTGAACACAGCTGCCCTACGAACGCCCTCGGGATGGGGGCCCTGCCAGGCATCAGTGCCCGCTCTCATTCTGAGAAGGGCTAAGCTGCCTCTGCAGCCTCTCGCTGCTCTGGTTGCAGACTGCTTCTCTTCAGCATTTGACAGCTACTTGCTTTCTTACAAAGGTTCAGAGCACAAATGCTAGCGAAGGGAACCAGCATCCCAAGACAATCTGCATTGCGTTGATGAGTCAAGTTTCCTATTACTTTGATATTTCTTGCAAGTAAAAGGAAAATAAATTCCATTCCCTTTCAGGTTCTCCTACCCTCTACATCTCAGTCTTTTGTAACTAATGTATTTTAGCTATAAAACTATATAGACTTCTCTATATTCTCTAATGAAATAGAGAAATGTAATTGATTCTTACAAATATTAGCTTAAAAAAATTTTGCTAACCAGATAGTGTTGTTGGTTTGTTAGTATAGCTATATTTATCAAGTGGGTCTCTCTGGATCCCCATCCTTAAAACTAACAATTATTATAACAGCTTCATAATCATTAAAAAATAAAATTTAAAACATTTAAAGGTACACTGTCTATAAAAGGGCTGTAATATATTAACACCCCAGCTGTAAGATTAAAGTGTCTACACTGCAGAACATAAATGTGAAGAATAGTAGGAATCTGTCTTTGATAGCAAATTTTGAAATTGGGGTGAGTGTGCACAAAAAGATCAGTGCATGTGACACTGAAAAATATATGTGGTGTGGCAGATGATGGGGGAGGTGGCAGCAGGGATGGGAGAATGGAGAGTTATGAATTCAAATTGAACAAGTGTAGGATGATAATAAATACTCTTTTGGTGTCTAATTCCAAATCAGATGGTATCACATTCGCTAGTGCTACAAGAACATCAATCTTTCACTCTGCTGTAGGTAAATAACTCTTTAAAAAATCAATTCTTTGTACACCCTAGGTGTGCAGTGTATAATTTTCAGTGTTGATCTGCCTTTTTCCTGGGTGTTCTTGTCCCTTCATATCAGGTCCTGCTGAAATGAGACTGTTCCCCTGAAACAAAACACTTTTTGTGGGCCTTTGCCATCACCTGCTTGGTTTAACAACACATGAAGAGATATACTTAGATAAATACAGTCAAAATTTGCTTAAAGAATATCTTTTGGTCAGGAAAGGCAGGTTTGTGGTGAATTAGACTTTCATACAAATAAAAATATTCCCCAATCTAGTTCTGTGTGTGGAATATTTTTATCATATATTATCGAGGCGGCAATTAAGAGAACGTACTTAAAACCAGTTTAGAAAAAAAGAACAGTGAGGTAAGGTAAGGTTTTGCCATTTGAACATAAATATTAGTGACAATTAGACACCCATTGGTACCAGCTACAGCTTGTAGTTATCATCTCTTCTCCAAGAAAATTCTTCCGAGTATTTCTGTCCTTTTTTTCCTTCTTTTTGTCTAGGGAATTTTTAACAAGCAGAAAAAAAAATAAATAAATGTAGACATTCACTCCTATTGTATGTAGTTTTGAAATTTAAAATTAACAGTTTTATTGTCACGTATATGTTGTGTTTTCATCTCTTACTGTTCAGCTCTTCAGCATTGCTTCTACTTACAGGCATAATGATAATTATTGTTTAATATGTTGAATAATAAAGCTTTGTCACACCATAACCTTTCAAAACTAATAAATAGCTACTGCATTACAGTTTTGAAAAATATTTCTAGGAAAAATAGTTGTGAAATTTTTCAAAGAATGTATTTTCTGTCAGATCATCTTATAAAAAATGAAAACTATCTTATGAAAAGGTCATCATGATCAACTGAAAAAAGTGAAATTGCTGAAATGCCATGTTTTGAAACAATGTGATTTTCGTATTCTAAAAGCACTTTTTTTCCATAACTGAATTCCATTTCTGTTAAGATTTTTTAACTTTATTTTTAATTGGTAAAGCAGAATGCTTAGATTTATCCAAGTGGGATTAATTACTGTGTTTTTATTTGTTGTATTTTTGTTTAGCTGATTTTTTTATACTTCTTGCTATGATGGGAGTCAACAACGTTTTTTGGAACATGACTAGGCTCTGGAGCACGTTTTATTAAACAATGTGGGCGTTTTCTCTCCCCTTCCTGAGAATGCCCTTCAGAGGCTTTCTCTGGATTAGATTTAAAATAATTCAGTTTTTAATTTAGGCTCTTTTGGTGCTCTATCTTAGGGGCACATGAGCACATAGTGCCTTGCGATTCAACATTCCCATTGCCTGGCACTACCTGGCAATGGAGATAACTCCACAGACTGTGTGTCTCATAACTACAGATAATGCTTCAAAATGCACGGCCTGGAATTCAGGGAAAATCTCATTTTTATGTGTTGGTCCTTCATGTCTTCTATTGCATGTTCTGTAGGAGAAAAAAGTCTTTGGGCAACCTTCAAGTCTTTACCTGGTCACTCCTAAATTCTGACTACTGGGTTCAAGTCAGGCTGAAGGAGGGTCTAGTAGCCTGGTCTGAGACCCTCGACACAAAGAGATCCCATGACACAATGAGATCCCACTTGATAGCCTCAGAGGGGAAAAAAAACAACTGCTGAGAAGCTGCCAATATGCCAAAAGCAAACACCCTATTGCCCGCTACCAAGGAACAACTGATGTTTAAATTGTTGTAGGCCAAACGTCTGGCGTGGTGTCGTGATGCACTGACCCCTAGATGCTCCAGTCAGGATCAGGGCTTCGCTCCATACAAGATGTTCAGCGCGCCTGTAGAAACGCGCTCCCCGCCCCAGCACTCAGGTCAATAGAGTCAAGTCTCAATGAAAGAGGGATTGTGTGATGGGAAACAGAGCATGAGACACCAAAAGTAAGCGTATGAAACACTATCACCCGGAAAGGGCACTTGTGCGCGACAGAAGCTACCTGCTGTCTGGCTGCGAGGTTGTATCCGCTGCTGGCACGCAAGGGGCGATGCCCGCGGAGAGCCAAGCGCTGGGGAAGTGGCACCGCTGGAGCCACTGCTCTCCCCGGGCCTGTGCCGAAGCGAGGAGAACAATGCGCTCCTCGGGACACGGCGCCAACCCGGGCTCGTAGCCGCAGAGCGTTGAATCACCTCTTCTGGCACGAAGAGATAGGCTTACTCAGGGATTTAATCCCCGTCTAATTTACATGATTATCTTTTGTCTCTCCAAACTCTTCCTGTAGTTTTGATGTAAGGTGGTGCTTTTTTTCCCTCCCCCCTTCTTGAGTATTTGAAGTAATGAGCAGAAACTATGACTGATGTTCTGAAGAGATTATGTCTTTAAGGACTTTCATAGGAAGAAGAGGAAATCATAATCAAGCATACCATGACAATGCACTTTGTTGCTCAGTATTTGATTAGAGTTATTATTTTAAATACTGCACAATCACTGATTTATGTAATTACTGATTTAATACTTACTTAATAATTGCTGATTTATGGTAAACTATATTATAATACTTATTATTAACACCTTTTAATAAAACAGTGTTCCATGTACATGAGAAATAAAATAAGGGTTATTATCTATGTAGGATGGTTATGCTAAAGATCCCATAGAAGAGATTTGCTTTTTTAGGACGCTTTCCACTAGTACACACAATATTTGAAATCTCTGTATGCATCAGAATATAACCAAAGCGATGAAAGAAATGAGAGATTCTCTCTGCATGTCTTAAAATTATCCATTTCAAAGCAAAATTATATATATATATATATGGTGGATGTAACATTTTTCCCCATTGTGTGCTGCAGGTTCTGATCGTGATAAAAATGATCCCTTGAAATTATAGGAAATTTTAAGGGTGATTAGAAAATTATTTTGGTGTTTGTGTTTGATCCTTGTTTGGTGTTCTGCGTAGAAGTAATTTAAGAAGAGCAACATGGAATTTCCATAAATGGTTGAATGGAGTCAGGATGGTGAAACAGTGCCAGTGTGCTCAGGTGTTTTCTCTGCCTGCTTCACAGCATGAAACGAAGCTCTTTGAGATCAATTGAAATATGTTTTTGTTTGTTTGTTTTGTTTTGTTGTTTGTTTGTTTCGGTGAGTTTTTGGATCATGGCCCAAACTTGCCCATTCTTTAAAAGTAATCTATAGCCTAAACACTGAAAATAGGACTTCTCATTTTGAAAATTTGAATGGGAACATGCAAGATATAACAAAATTCTTCATTTTTTTAATTTTAAAACTGGAAAAATTGTTGACAGACCCACTTTGAGGTTTTTTTCTTTTAATCAGCAATTTCTGATGTATATATTCCAAACTTGCCTGGGAACACTGTTTGTCATTAGTGCTCATGTTTCATTTGTAGAATTATACTAGGGTTGCCACAGACAACCATTTTTTCCACTGATCTCTTAACTACCAGAAATACGGAGAAAAGCGAGGTGTGAGAAAGGAAGTGCAAAAGAGGTGATATCAGAACATTTCCTCCTGATCTTTGTTTTCCTTACCCACTACATTCTCCTCCTGCTGTTGCTTCTTCTCCCAATGATCTCCCATCAGTTCATCTCCTGCCCGCATTCCTTTCAGCTGAGACATCCCCTCCTAAAACAGGGTTTGAAATGGCGGCTGTCCAACATGGGGTCAAATTGTGGGGGGAATCAAAAGGGAAATCTTCCTTTGTGCATGGGTTACAGCTGCAGCCTAAACTACTGGGAGATACTGCCTCTTGTCCTGTCACGGCATTTTCTCCAGGAAGCAGAGACCCTGGTACCATCACATCTTCTCCTGAGGGAGAAGCTTTATTGCCTCTCCCTACCGTGCAATAGCTACCAACTGCTCTGCTCGCAGCTGCACCATCTTGGCCTACGCGAGGTCCTTTAAAGAGCTGTGGACCATGTATCAGTTTGGGAGAAATTTGATGGGCCAAACTCAACAGTCCCAAGTCTCAATTCAACCTCCTGTGCAGCATTGGCAGGGAGGAGGTTAAATGACAGCCCATGGAGCAAGGGGAAGTCTTCAAGGGCAATCATGTCCTACCAATACTGGCTCTTCCAGTCCTGACCAGAGGGATACTGGTTCTTCCAGGTTTGGCTAGAGGCCACAGTGGGTTATGAGATGGACTGGGGGGAACAAACCTAATGCTGCAGCCGGGTGATGCAGAGCCTGGCCTTGGCTGCTGCCTGCTGCCTCACGAGTTCCGTTTCTCCAGGGGGAAATAGGGCTGTGTTGTGCTGTTGTGCTTGAGAAATCACAAGAGCCAAGTTAATTCTGCAGTTGTTGCAGAGGATTTAAATAAATAAATAAATAAATAAATAAATAAAAAGTGAAATTAATAAAGATCTCAAGGGAAAGAAAAAAAGCTTTAGAAATGCAAAAAAAAAAAAAGTCTGTAAACTGTTCAAACTTCTCTGAACATGAGTCTCCGCTTTAGTTACCTAGCAAGACCTGATTTACCTAGCAAGACCTGATTTTACATTTTTGCACTTGATGGCATTGGTTGCCCCAAAACCCCAGAATCTTAGACTCAAAGCTTGCAAGATGAGTAAAAATAAAGCAAGGAGTCAGAATATTTTCCTTCTCCTCCTTTAGTTTTGCAAATCATATATTTTTATGATTATAAATAGCTAAATCAACAAACTTTCACTGACTGGGGACGTGAAGCACGCTTTCATTATTGACTCTCCGTGCTGCTTAAATTCCTTCATGCTAAAAATTAGAATTCCCTTTGGAGAAGCTCATAGCTTTTGGTAGACTTCACTAGACTGCCCAGGAATTAGTAGTTAATAGGTAGAATGCAGCAACTGCAGCAAAACAACATAATCAATTCCATCTGCTTTGCTAATTAATCATCCTTAATATGCAAAGTCAGGGCCACAGGGAACTTGCCCAGGGAGTGTGTACTTCAGAAAGGAGAATGCTAATTTGTTACTTCAGTTTCGGTCGGTTGCGCACCCGATTCTGACTTCTCTATTTTTGCCTCTTGCACCAAGAACCTGAGGGAGCCGATGGCTTCGTTCGTGAAGGCAAACCCACAGCAGCTCCTTAACCGGGCTGAGGACACCGTGGGTCCCAGGGTTGGGGTTCTGGATTAAAAAAAATAATAATAATAAAAGCTTGTCTTGTCAGAAAAGGACTGGTTAAATGAGCAGAATAGAGCACTCTGTTTAGGACTTGGGTTTTCCAAAATAAAGTATGTGAGGGAAAGGTCTCATTCACTTTTGGCATCGCTTTGTTAAGTCAGTTTAAGCCAAGAAATATTGTTGTTCCACGCTGTTTGCCGATAGTAGAAAGTTTACATATTGGATTGGGTTCTTTTTTTCCTCCCTCAGAGGAAGGAGAAAGGAGCTATGAATTTAAGGGACAAAACCTCGCGTTTACTTCGCAGAAGAGATTGCTCTGTTAACAAGTCGTCGGGGGGGGGGAGGAGAAGAAAAAAAAAAAAGATAAACAGGATTAACTGTTTACTTTAAGTGAGCAGAAGCCTGCTTGTTTTTCCTCAGAAGAACACAATGTCCCCTTGTATCTGGTTTCCAGCGCGCTGTTTATCGCAGCGCGCCGCCGCCTTGGCC